>RDPX01000027.1:940283-970051 GCA_003991215.1 Morbakka virulenta
CTTCAATTATGGTTGACCTGTAATTATTTTTAGTTTAACTCAATTTTAATATTTTTATGCAACATTCTTTTTAGTATTAATTTATACAAAAGTTTGTAAATTAACTTTAAATTGTAATTTACTGACTTTCTAGGCCTTTCTTTTTTCTTTTTTTTTTTTAAAAACATTTGTAAACATTTTTCATTTTATGTTTGTGGCAAATAAAAACTTACTTACTTACTTAAGTAGTTTGGTGGGTAATGCATGTGGTTGGAATACCAGAATGGATCATCTCTGTTGTCCAAGCCATGAAAAGAGGTGCAAAAAGCTATGGCAAACTTAGTCACTCATACAGCAATGAGTTTGGGGTAAAGGTGGGGGTTCATCAAGGATTAGTACTGAGCCCATTTTTATTCATCATTGTGCTTGAAGCCTTGTCAAGAGAATACTGGACAGGTTTCCCTGGGAACTACTGTACACTGATGACCTAGTCATCATTGCTGAAGCAGCTGAGGAACTCAACACGAAACTGAAATTGTGGAAAAGGCAATTGGAAGAGAAGAGTATGCATGTTAACATGGGTAAGACAAAGATCATATTTAGTGTTAAGGAGCTGAATTCTCTCCAGGCCCCCAGTAAAAATCCCTGTGGTTTCTGTTGGAAGAATGTGGGGGTCAACTTGACAATATGTGGTGGTTATAGTCTATGGGTTCACAAAAAATGCAGCAAGATTCAAGGGTGGTTAGTTGAGGGCTATAATTTTTGTTGTTCACATTGCCTTGGCCTAGCATGACCGATGGTAGACCGATGGTAGACCCTGTGTGGAATTGAAAATTGATGATGAAAAACTTGAAGTGGTTGAGTCATTTTCCTATCTCGGCGATCTGTAAGAGCTGTACTATACAGAGATGCTGAGTAGCACGGGAAAAGTTCCATGAATTATTGCCCTTGTTGACCAAAAAAGCTATCTTGTTACGGAGCCATGCAGTTGTGTACCAAAGCTGTATCAACAGTGCAATGTTACATGAAAGTGAGTACTGGCCACTGAGGGCTGAAGATACACAGTGGCCGATCAGGAATGAATAAATATAGATCTGCAATGTAAAGGCAATTGAATGAGCCACCATTGCAACACTCTACTCTAGGCTCCACATACCACCCCTTCATATGACTCTGAAAAATCCTAGCATTAGTTTGGGCAAGTCATGAGGGGTGAGTCATGGACAAAAAAATTGCTTGAACTGAAAGTGGATGGTATGAGAAGCAGGGGTAGACCCTGGGGAAACTGTGAGGCCACAAAAAAACAAGATCTAAAGGCCTGGGTCCTTAACAAAGCTGACACTGGTCTTTGAACCACATGGTGAACAAACCTGCAAGCAGCCATCAAAAGGCATACTTGTGCAAGCCTTGGATACATGCCAACTGGATAGTGAGTGTATGTGATTGAATTTTGTTTAATACAAAGTGTTGAAACATCTGACTTACCTACCAATAAAATGGGGGCCAGAATGGCTATTAATTTACATTACTGAAGATACTGCAAGACAATGTTTTTATGAAATTCTGCAGAGAAGTTAAGGAACAAATAGCCGGTGTTTCCCTTCTTTTTGAAAATTAAAACAGTGCTTTAAGAAATAAAATCTGCAATACTATGCAGATGTCTCAACAATGCTGAGTGCAACTAAAATAACTTAAAAATTGTTTTCCTCTTTAAACATACAATTCAGACTGCCTAAGCCTATGCCCAATGTCCTGGTATCAGTTTCTTACAACTAGTTGAAGCTTAAAGTTTCATGACCTTTCCAATTTTTCTTTTTTTTTGCAAATAATTTTAAAACTGTTTTTACTCCTGTCTGACAAAAGTAAGTTAACATAGTTTTCCAAAATCAATGTGCTACTCATTGTATTGATACACAAGATGTTATGGCAAAAGGATGCTTAATTCAACAAATCTTAGGATACTGTTGTCCCTGCCAAGGTGGGATGATATAATGTCAGGATGGTGGTGCTGGTCCAAACCTCTAAAGATCGTTTAATTGTCCAAATGGATCAATGGTCATTAAAACACCCCATGTGTTCACCTTGAAAAATGGAAAGTTAGATTTGCAGCCTGGATGACATGTAACAATGAAAATTGAAAGTTTAGGGGAGCTGTTGCAAGTAGGTGAATACAAATGGGTTGGGGTAGAAGAGATGAGAGTCTGGTATGGGTGCATGAAGAAAAGCAAAGTACTGTGTAGTGGTAAAAAATACTGAGAGTATGGCAATAATACAGTGAGCAATAGAATACAAGTGGTAAAAAAGAAAATAGGTACAAATAAATTGAAGTTAACATCTAGAAAGGAAGATAAGAAGCTAGACAACACTAGGTGTTGTCAACTGTGACAAGGAACAGGAAGAAGTCTCATGCACCACATGCCACAGGAAGAAGTCTTTAGGAGTAGCTTTTTAACCAGCCATGTCTGTTTCAAATTAAGCAAAAGTTCCTTGTTACTTTCAAGATAAAAACACAGAGCAAGTTACTTTACTACTACATACAGAGACCCCCCCCCCTTGTTTTCTTTAAACCTGTCTTTGTGCTACTGCTTTCAGAAAAATTTTATATTAACAGTCCCCTCTTTCAAACTGCAAACTTTCAAATTGACTCTGGTCAGAAGGAAGGGCAAGAGAAATAAGTCAATCAAATAATCTTAAAATACCACAATGGCTAATAATTGTCAAACTGTAGGGTAAATACATTTAAAAACAGTTTAAGAACTATGGTTTAGATTAATGCATTATCTTATCTAGTGTTAGTAGGTAGCAACTTCAAGACCTAATATAACAATAATTCATCTTATTCCTCTAACTGTAACTTTGGCAAAATCTATGACTGATATTAAGGAGTGTATCTGATAGTGAAGCAAGCATCAAGTAGCAGTTGCCATATTCCATTGATTGGGTAGCACCAAGGGGTGCCATGAAAAAATATCAAGATCAACAGCATCAGAAAGTTTAGTTTCCTTCAAAATAAAAATCTTCATCTTGACCAGGTTGTTAGGATTACATACTTTCAGAGTCAAACTGCTAATAAAAGTCTGAACCTGTCTGATGAAGATATGAGCTTTCTATTGGTAGCAGAGAGTAGTTGCCTGTAATTAGTTTTGCTGGCACTACTGTGATGCATTTCCTTAAACAATGGAAAACAACTTAGTGATGGTAGGAGCTCAGGCAAAACTGATGAATTGTTGCTTTTACATTCAAAATTCAACTTCCAAAGGCTAGTGCCAAAGGAGTAAATTTTAAGCCACTGTATTCTAACTAAAGGAAGATTTTTGTTGCCAGTACCTTGTTGTGATGGTGTGACGTTAATGCCAATTATAACGTAGTGGGTTTTAGTAGGAATTGGGCTGCCCTTATCAAATATGACTTCCAATTAATGTTGCAGTCAACCACAAAGGTCATCTATTCTAATCTTGTCGAACACGTCACTATAGCTTTATAAAGTTGTGGCGATGTATGGGTTATTCCAACGTTATAAGTCCTAAATATTGTGGAATCAGAGATTTTGAGGGCATAACTTTTTCCCCTTTTAGGAGTCAACTGTTAAATTGTGACCTGTCAGTCATCTATTCTAATCTTGTGTCGAAGTGTCGTTTGCCCTTAACCGTAGCCCGAAGTTGACATTTTCAGAGTTGTCTGTTGTATTACATGCCCTGACAAGTGGTGCCATGGTTTAACCTAACAAACTTCACTGATATATTACTTCTCCCGTGGGGAAAATAACAAAAGGTACATATACCTACTGTGGTCAAGCTGGATAATCATAATGGTTGCTTATGCCGAACTGTTTGTTGACCTAAAAAAAGGGAGTTCATTTTCAGGGCTAGTTCTTTCATGGGGCTTAAAAGACCAACTGCTATCAACCCTGCCAAATGATTTATGGTTCTGATTTCTCTCTTTATATGAGACTTTTCACTCACAAAGGAAAATCAGTCTCCTTCTCATCGTTGTTCTGTGAACTAAAAGGCATAGTTTAATATTAAAACAGTAAGCACACTTCTAGATGGATAAAAAAACCTCCCATCAATGATGCAGTCAATTCCTTGACTTGACATTACCAAGATAAAAATAGTTCGAGTCCATCGACTTGACAGAGATATGCAGATTGCATCAAAGGAAGGGATAGTTTTTCTTCAAATACATTACATTTTTCATCGGATAAAAGGGCAATTTCGTATTTCTCTATGTAAAATATCTTTTTTATCATGTAAATGGTATCATGGTATTGCTTAAATACCAATGTATGCAGAGTACATGCATCGCATCTGAGATAAGTTGCTGTGCATGTGCCATCTGAACATGGTGGAAGCGTATTCTTTTGTCACTTGAAATCCAGTGAAACTATCGCAGGTGCAGTGTCAAGAATTTTGACTGTGGGTGTAAGACCTATTTTACTTCGACGTTAGTTAAAGAAAATCATCAACTGGTCAAACCATTTCCTAGTGGTTGGCAATTTCCGAAGAGAGATAGGTAATGGCACCGGGCCTAAAGTCAAATGGCAAACTTTTGTGTTGAAATCTGGTGCCTCAGTAAACCTTACCTTTCGTTCCAAAAATGAGATTCCACAACTTTGAAAATAGAAGACCCATAACATGTTAGCTCTTTTTCCGAATGTGCGTCGCCAGTTGTTTAAGGTACTCTTTCAACAAAATCCTAACAACTTGGACTTCACCACCATTTCAATTTGATCGAGGTGTTTGAGAAAACAAAAGGCTCCTCAGTCACGTGACTGTAATGTGTGGTGGAAAAATTTCTCGTGGTTGCAAAGGGCTCGGATTTTGATGTAAATTTTCAAATCATACTTTGTTTGAACAGCTACAGAAATGAAAACATAACCTTTGTTCGAATATTGTTTAACAGAACAGAAGGTACAATAATAAGCACCATGGCTGGGGCTTTGGCCTCCCAGTTTTCTTCAATTTACTTTGGTCTAATTTGTTTCTTTTTTCTTCATTTATTGTTTTTCTGTCGTGTCTTCACAGTCACATAGATTGAGTGGCATTTTGCCTTGTATGGTTCTTAACCATTAAAAAAAAATTCAAAAATGTTTTCAACAACAAGTTAGAATAAAACATAAGAATAGAACAATGCAATGACAGAAACTGGAACCAGAAAAGTCACGACTCATGTTTGGTGGATAAAAATAAATAAATAAAATAAATGGAAATAATGGGCTAGGTTTTGGATGCTGTCAGTAATTGAATAGGATGTTTGTTTCAAATAAATGAACCAACAATGAGCATATATTCCTCTGACAATGAAGTGATAAGGATAGATCTGAAAGAAAAAGGTGTCAGCAGAGATCTGGTGAAGGATAGGATAATTTGGAAGTCAATTTCAAGAAAGCGTCCAACACATGCTAGCATGTAAAACGGACGTTAAACCGAATATGATGATGATGATGATGATGACAATATATTTCCAGGGCCCACGCAACGATTTGAAAAGTGGAGGGGCCACACGAGTTACTATCTAAGGAGGCCCCACCATGGTTGGGGCCTCCTTAGATATTTTTGAAAATCTTGAAAATTTTTGAAAATCAGGGTGTCTAGAAGGGCTAAAAATGAACTCTTTTTCATGTTTCAAAGGTTACTTTTAATAGTGAAAGACAAATTAAAACTACAGAAATACCACTATATCCATGCATAAGTATATAAGTATAAGTAAGTATATAATCCTGTTACATTTACAAGTCGTTTTTATCAAATTTTCCAAATATATTTTTCCTATTTGCTTTAGAATCAACAAACTCATTAGCAACCTCGATTAGTGAGAGTTTGTCACAAAGTTCCTTGTGGCAAGATAGTAGTGCCAAAGAGTTGAATCGCTTTTGTAATATACTTGATCTAATCCATGTTTTAAGCCTACGAGCTAGAGAAAACGATCTTTCTGGTGTGGCACTTGTAGCTGCGCTTACGAGAACGAGCTTAGTTAACTTCATTACGTTGCTGATAAGTCCTCTGTGTTCTCTTGGTTGAGATGCAAGTTTCATCTTTATTTCTTTAAAGTGAGAGACATCCTCATCAGCACAGATGGTTCTGAGAATTTGAAGCTCAGCCGGTAAAGCAGAGAGATCAAGATCATCTCTATAATTTTCCAACTTCTTCAGCTCCGCTTCATACGACTCTGACTTGATGGCTTTTATCATTAGCTGCTCGATATTTGAAAAGAATTGATAACTCGGTTGCTCGAAACGATCGGTTATTGCTTTAACCACAGTATCAATTGCATCAAAGTAGATAATACGGTAGTGATCAACTGCTGATTCAGGGTGATATTCCTTCGTATTCCGAGAGGAATCTTCATAACCATCCAAAAATTGCATTAGCGAATACTTCGGTCTGCGGCGTTTCCTCGGTAAAGATGGTTCTTCTACATCCAACTTACTCGCCTTCAGCTTTACAGTTTCGAAGAAGAGGTTGAAATCTTGAGATGTCCTCATACCTTTTAAGGTTTTGACAGTTAAATCGGCATTTCTTTGACCATTTATAGCTGACATCTTCTCTTCTTGCAAAGTTTTTGATAGGTTATCTGTCAAACTATACAACCTATGACTTAGCAAGAGGCCAAAAAAGAAGGAAAATGATTCCATTTGAGACTGGCATCCAATGATACGAGCACGAGTTTCGGCATCAAGCTTTTCACTCAGGCAAGTCGCCCAAAGCTGTTGCAAAGTTCCGTACTTCTGAATGATTTTTTTGAAACAAGAAGCTCTCACTGTCCACCTTGTGGTTGAAAGTTTATTCAAGGACACAGGCTTTTCTTTCTCTCCATTCTCTGCAGTCGCACCATCCTCGATCATTTCATCCAGGGATCCCAAAATCTTTTCTCTTTTCGGTGAGTACTTTACAAGCACGCAAATTTCTCCCACAGTACCCATCGTGTTTGACAGAACTTCACAAGATGATGTCAGATCTTTGACTGCCAAACTCAATGTATGACCATGACAATGGGTAACAATAGCTTTAGGTTGGATTTCCTGGATCTGAGTTGCAACTCCTGACCGTTTACCCATCATGTTGCTCGCACCGTCGTAGGTTTGTCCCCTACAATTTTCTAAGGACAAGTTTGATCGTAGCAAAACGTCTTTGATAGCATTCACTATTGTATCACTACGGATATCGTTCAGTTCGTAAAAGCCGAGAAAATCTTCACTGATGACCAAATCGTCATCCACTGTTCTAAAGCACATGGACAGCTGCTCAAGGTTGCCTATGTCCGTATACTCATCTGCCATTATAGCAAAAACGTGCCTTTCTCTGATCTCATGGAGTTTCTGTCTAGCAACATGCTGCGCCATCAGATCTAAAAGTTCATTCTGTATTTCATTGTGCGTGTATTTCATTCTACTTTTATCGAGTTTTGCTTTAATCCCAGGATCTTTTGTCCCAAGCAATAAGAGCAATTGGGTGAAGTTGTCATTCCCTGGATTCCCTTGAATAGCAATGCCTTGTCTTGCCAAATATTGGAGACATCTTATGACATCGATCAAATACTTCCGCTCTAGTTGACGAGAATCCGCGATGCTCTTGTTGGTTAGCTCGGCCACATTCCCACATTGAGGTACCACTGTTTCCAATGCAGCAGCTGCTTTGTGACAGTTTGTCATTTGATGGGTTTCAAAACATTTCGGCGCCTTCTTCCACGAATTGAAACCGATGCTAATGTACGCCTGTTCTTTGTTCCTCTCACTAAGTAAAGCTTGATTTTTGCTTTGTTTCGTACAGTAACTGCAGAAGACACGGTCTGACCTACAACAATAAAAAAGAACATATAATCTTCAAACGTCGAAGAAACCAACGATGTAGAAAGTGAATCGTCATGGCGCTCATTTCATACCCCCTAGACATTTCACGATGATAATATTGACTGGTTTTGGTAACTGTGATGTGTAACTCAATACGAAGCTGCTTTTATAAAATTAATCATAAATGTACCTTGTGTCATAATGTAGCCAAGAGAATTGATCAAACCATTGGTACTGACAGGAGCGACTTCTATCTCCGATTTTTGTCTTTGGAAAGGTGAAACTTTTTGGTGGTCGATATGGGAGCACTGTAGATGCAGCCGATGACGATGGAACTTCTTCAGGTTCAGCCGTGCTTGTCGACGTTGTAGATACACTGGATACATCAGATGATGACTTGTCTTTTTTCTGAGCTACTTTGAAGATATCTGTGATTTTACGATTAGACGCCATGTTAACTCGATACACACAACAACACTATATTTGTTTTTCAAGATTTCGTAAATTTGGATGTGAAATACATCCATGCGCACTATGAGTTCATTTTCAAAACAATCAACTAAAGCAAACAAACTATCTGACACGCGTGTTGCATATAGATGAAGCGCATTAAGCAATTAACACTTTTAACACTTTTGCTTTGCAAAAAAGTGAGGGGGCCATGGCCCCCTCGGCCCCCCGGTAGCGTGGGCCCTGATTTCGGATTTTTTAAATCCATCTTCAGGTCTAAAAGCAATAAAAGAAGATTTTAATGACCAACGATCTACTTCTGTATTCATCTTTTGTGTTTAAACACGGTTTGATGTTTGGTGATCGTTGATCATTAAAATCTAATTACCTGCGATACTTTGCGTATGTGATTTTATTATATGTATGTATGTATGTAGTGCGATATAGATGATGTAATTTTTGTACAGATGTATATTTTTTAACTGTTTTTAAACTTTTTCTTTTATTGCTTTCAGACCTGAAGATGGATTAAAAAAATCCGAAATATATTGTCAGAGAAATATATGCTCATTTTTGGTTCATTTATTTGAAACAAATTTTGATATGCCACAATGTTTTTATCATACATGAATAGAATGATTGTTTCGTTTATAAAAGGTGACAATAGGCTAGAACAAAGAAAATGAAATCAGCAAAATGGTAAGCATTTTGTCATTTATAGCTTCATGTAACGCAACATTTGTGTATAATGAGCTGACATCAAAACTTACTAACTCTTCGTTCTCATTCAACTCCACATCTTTGAGACTGTCAGAAATAAGTTTTGTTGACGAATTGATGTTACACTCCTTCACTACTGATAACCATTTAGCAACTTGATTGCCTATTTTATAATAGGCCGAGCCAGGCATGGACAGAACAGGTCGAACAGGTACATGTTCTTTGTGGATCTTCGCCAGGCCATACAGGCGAGGTGGTTGACTACCTGTAGGTTTCAATTTGTCGTACAATGCTTCATTAATCTTATTTCTTTCTTTCAATTCCTTCAAAAGTAATGTTATCCTTTCTTCCTCTTTCAGGATTGGATGTTTTTCGTTTTTACGTTTCGGTAAGACTTTTTCAAACTGAGACAAACTGATGATACCATTTATCTTGTTATTGTAAGTCTCAACAGTCATTAGACAAATACCAATGCCTTTGTCAAGTGGTACAGCTACCAGTTGGTTATCTTTGAGGTATTTTCTAGTCAAGTGAATGTTCCGAGAAGGCTTCTGTTTACTACACTTTTTGATATATGCCAGGGTTTTGACATTTATATCTGTAATGACACTTTCAGCAACATCCTTTTTTCTACAAAATCTTATACATTCATCTAACTCAGCAGGGATATCATTCTTGTCAAATTTATCAAGTATCGGGTTTCTAGGACCCAAAGCAAGAGTGTCCATAACAAATTTCGGTGGTTTCATAAGGAGATTGTAATATACAACGGTATTGATGACATTAAATAATGGCTTCTCTTGTTTTTCTGACAGCTTTGTAAGTTTACGATTAAGTTTTTCAGCAAGATCTCTCCTATAAATACGAATATCATATCTTGTATGAAGAATGATGGATGGGATAATGTTAGTATGCATTTTTTGTTTCAACAGGTTCCTTTTCTCCGCCACAACTTCACTAGCCAATTTCAAATCACTTCCAGCCTTGAATAACTCCTTTCTCAAAAGTCGTAACTGAAAATAGAGAACACTCTCGTCATCAAAACAACCACTGATTGGTATGCGAAATTTGAGGAAACGTGGCACAATCTTAGCTTTAAGACAGTTAAATTGATTAATACGAAGACAATGATTTTCTCTTCTTCGAATAACTTTCCGATATTGAAGAAAATCTTTCCAGTTGTCATTTCGTTTGCATTCCAAGGTAAATAACATGTATGATAAAAACATTGTGGCATATCGTTACGCTAAGATCAAGTACAGAGTTCTGCTCTCTTCTTGGTCGGCTCTTCAGTTATAGAACTCAATTATACCAGATAGGTGGTCTTGAGATTTTGGAACACTGGATTTAGATCAAACCAAGAGAAAGGACCTTCCCAAGGAGGGTCCTGTAGGGCCATCCGTATGTCCTGCATTTTATGGTGTCTTGTTTGCTTTCTATACCACCTTTTTCTTGATCTGTTGCTTCCTTTCTAGTCTTTCATTGATGGAACCTGTGAACGACAAATGTGCCCATTATTTACCAGGGGTACCATCAATTAAAGTCGCATAGTCATAGTCACGACCTTATGAATTCCTGTCACTGTTTGATACACTTAAAACTTAATTTACATAAGAATAACAATAATAAATAATATCACCAGAAGTCCAAGTGTATTTATTGAAGAAAGAAACGATTGATGTTTCTTAAACAGTATAACATTTCGACCTTAATTTCCAAACGTCATTATCAGAATAACGGTTTTTAATACTGTCAATTTTTTGACTTGTTTTTTCGTTGGTTGCCCGTGCTTCTTTTCAATAAAGTTTAAGAAATATCAACCGCCTTTTTCTTCTGATTTTACCGCACTTTCACAAAAAATTCGACAAAATGCTTACCATTTTGCTGATTTCATTTTCTTTGTTCTAGGCTATTGTCACCTTTTATAAACGAAACAATCATTCTATTCATGTATGATAAAAACATTGAGGCATATCAAAATTTGTTTCAAATAAATGAACCAAAAATGAGCATATATTTCTCTGACAATATATTTCGGATTTTTTTAATCCATCTTCAGGTCTAAAAGCAATAAAAGAAAAAGTTTTAAAACAGTTTAAAAATATACATCTGTACAAAAATTCCATCATCTATATCGCACTACATACATACATATAATAAAATCACATACGCAAAGTATCGCAGGTAATTAGATTTTAATGACCAACGATCTACTTCTGTATTCATCTTTTGTGTTTAGACACGGTTTGATGTTTTCAATATAAAGAGCCTCGAGAGTCATTAAATGATAAATTGATTTTGAAGACGCGAACAAAATCGTGACGTCATCCATTGTAAGTTCACAATTGCAACTTTTCCCGTGACCAGCTACTGGACCAGTACGTTTATGTTCCTNTACCGCACTTTCACAAAAAATTCGACAAAATGCTTACCATTTTGCTGATTTCATTTTCTTTGTTCTAGGCTATTGTCACCTTTTATAAACGAAACAATCATTCTATTCATGTATGATAAAAACATTGAGGCATATCAAAATTTGTTTCAAATAAATGAACCAAAAATGAGCATATATTTCTCTGACAATATATTTCGGATTTTTTTAATCCATCTTCAGGTCTAAAAGCAATAAAAGAAAAAGTTTTAAAACAGTTTAAAAATATACATCTGTACAAAAATTCCATCATCTATATCGCACTACATACATACATACATATAATAAAATCACATACGCAAAGTATCGCAGGTAATTAGATTTTAATGACCAACGATCTACTTCTGTATTCATCTTTTGTGTTTAGACACGGTTTGATGTTTGATGATGGTTGATAACGACTGACTACAACTATGATTATGGGTCTTTCATTGATGGTATCCCTGGAAAACAGTGGGCCCGTTATTGTCTTTCACAAATTCCAATCAACGAAAGACCCGAAAGGAAGCACCAGATCAAGAAAAATTGGTACAGAAAGCAGGTAAGGCAACACAAACTGCAAGGCATATGGATCGCCCACCAAGTACCTCCAGGGGAAGGCCCTTCCTCTTGGGTCTTCAGCAACTGCTGAAGCATCTCGAGACCACCTGTCTTGCATGGTTGGGTCCTATAGCCACAGCTCCGACCAAAGCGAGATCAGAGCTCTACACTTGATCTTAACCAAAAGGCCGACAAGCGATAACTATGACTATGATTGTGATTGCAGAAACAAAGAGAAACTGGTTGTTATCTAAGAACGTCTTCTTGTGACCTAAAAGATAACAGAAAACGTCTGATATACGAAAACCAGGAGATAAGTAATTCATGATTTATGTCTTATGTTATGCGAATAAAAGAACATTTTGCTCAAGCAAACTATCACTCCTGCCATTTTGCATAGGTAAATTTTTCCCGAGTGCTGTATATAACTCGTAAGCGATTTGCTTTTCACCGTCAAAAGAAAATATCTAGGAACGTGTTTGATATTTTTTGGCACTAGTGTTGTTTTGCTTGTTGTGTGCGGTGGAGAAAGTAATTGCTTACGACTGAGAGTGTTTAATGCATGTCCACTTTCTCAGAAGCTTAATTCTACGAAAATTGCACTGAACAAACGAAGCCATTCTCGAGGAAAAAGTGGTAGATTTGTGACCAAAGTATTCCTGCCTATAGGATGTGTGATAAAACAAATTAAAAAACAGAGATAAACACGAATATGCCATACAGAAAAGTTCGGTTAATCTTGCGAAAGAGGGAAAAGGCTTGACTCATACTCCTATTAAAAGTAGGGTAGCTTACACTAACCTCTAGCTGGCTACAATCCCCGAGAAAATAGTTTGAGCAGCTTTATTGTGAGGCCTCGTGGTCTAGACGAGAAAACGTTTTAGAGAGAGTAGTAGACACCAATTAGTCTTGTTGCCTTTCTCTTAATAAAAACGTGCAGAGAACATTTAATTTTTTCCTACGCATCTACCTTCACAAGATAAGGTATAACAGAAGAAATTGATTTGTTTATAAATGGAACAACAAAATCCAAGTAAACTTGCAATGAAATTAGCTTATACTCTAAATACTGCTTCCACAGTGATGACTGAACTAAAAGGACGGATGAATAAATAAAAGTCAAACAAGTTTTAAGCAATGCGAACAACAAAGGAAGGGTCGAAATATTTAGTCACTCATGACTGAGTGAGAAAAACAAAGATAAGTAATGGTTGTCACTTTTTGTAAGCAAGTGTCTAAAACAAGAGATGACCATACAAAAGTTCTCTTTCATTACAAGTTGGAGGTAATGAAAGTGGAATATAAATTGCTTGTAATATGTCTAGGTGGAGGGCAGACCTAGCTCTGCCAATTGGTTTAAACTATTTGATCTGGAAATTCTCAACCCATTTGCAGTACAGAAATAAATACTGCGGTATAGTTTTAACTGTCAGCAGTTTAGTAAAACTCCATGCACTGTCTTTTTCGGTGACCTCGATTAATGCAAGTCTCTGAAAATACTGGAAACATGGTTTTATACTATTGACCAATTTTAAACAGGTAATTTCTACGTATTCACAATACAACAAAAGTAAGCTTGTAGCGTCAAGTCAACAGACATAGAGGAGCAGCTCAAGGATTATACAAAACAGCAGCGCATCTGATGGCAATTGAAAAAACAACAAGGCAAAACATGAAAGAAGCACAACCATTCAATACATACTTTTGTGACAAATAGTTTTTCTTGATATTTTTCGGGGCCCTTGAATGCTGGAGACAATGGTCCAAGTGTGCCACGTGCATCAATGTTAATCCGTCATTGTCCATAGCTTAGGTATTGACTGTTGAAGTCCACAAAGAAAATTCAGTTTTTATTGAGGTCCTCCTTAGCATTCAGAACGAGATAAAGAAGAAACAGGGGCTACCGGTAATAACGGCAGGGTCTATTTGTGGCATTGAACTTGGAATTCTCTCACCTCGATAGGTCTTAAAGGGTAAAACATCACACCGAGTTACTCGCTTGTCTCCTGTCATATGAAAGCAGGTGCACTATGCCGCTATTAGGTCACCAACACATCACGAATGCCCCACAAAGACAATAGACAATGCTACAAAGGAAGCTACAAAAAGCAAAAGTGGGCAAGCACGTTAAGCATACGGGAAGCAAGACCACAAAGTTGATGCTCTGGGCAAGGAAAATACAAGGAGGAGTATTCTATTGATAACTCTACTATCCCCATCATCTCCGTATTGTCTCATTCTTTCCCAGGAATTCTTTCCAGAAAAGAAAGCTCACTGAACACCCCTGCCCTAGAAACGAAACAATGAATTGCAACTTAAAGGAAACTGGTGTTATAGAGGCCTTTCCATTTCACCAAGGGTCTATCTTACACTGCAACTGATAAACTAAATAATCAGCTATTCATTGAGGTTGAAGGTTTAACATTTTAAAATGAAACTTACATGCTTCACCACACCACATTGGGGGATGTTCTATGACGACCTGTGTTTAACAATAAACAATATCCACTATCATACAAATTTGGCCATTTGCCTATAACTAATTTTACTCAGATGTTCGTTATTAATGTGTGTGTCTCTCTCTGTGTGTCTCCCTCCAATATTTAATGATTTAATTGGTCTTAAACATACAAATGCCCACTAAAAGGTTTTCCCTCCTGGCTAAAAACGTTGCTACTGATGGATCATCGTACCATTTTATGCTCTAAATTTTAATGGAATTCTAATGAAGACTCATATCCTCCTGTACTAAGAAGACGAAATATTTTCTTGTTGATGTATTAGCTAGGGGTAGACAGCCCTTGCCAGTCATTGACTTACTATACCTAGTTGTATTCAGTACATATATATTTTATTCTTCATTGATGTTTTATCCTTCAATGTGTGTCACCTAAGAATTATTGAATCTGCCTTTTCCACTCCACATTTAGCATACTACAAGAAATGTACGTCACATACCTAACTGGGTTTAAAAATATTGTTCTTAAGATATGTAAATTTGTTTATATCCCAGGTATATATACATTTTGTTACTGACAGCTCATTATACCACCTGCTAAACACTATCTGGTGTTCTGGTTCCCCATAACTATTTTTCAGTAATTGCAAAGAAACCAGCAGCCACTACCTAACCTTTTTACCTAATTTTCAGTGAAAGTTATTTGTGGGCGATCAAAAGGTACAAGTTCTTGTAGATCCGACTCTTTTACTGAAAAGAGCTGTTCTAGGGAAGAGTATTTTGATACAAAATCCTATCACAGATGTCTTATGAATAGAACTGCAGGTAAATACCGATATTTTTCAGAGCCTTAAAAATCCCTTGCTTGCTCGATTCTCAGAATACTAATCCTGTATGTATAATGGTATCCAACCCACAGTCATGGCATGATCAAAAGAACACAAATTTTACAACGATTTAAATAGATAAGAAAGGACTAAGGATGCTTTGAAAAACAGTGTACTAAAGGCAACTGAGAAAGCTTATGGAGGTGCAAAGAAGGACAAACTGGATTAAGTGATATGATGGTAGGGTAACAGTCACCTGACACTGCTGTTAACAAAAACCATTTAGAAAACCCCCCACAATACTACTAATAAAAAGGAATATTTCGGGGCTTAGAATGAAGCTAATTGTGCTGTCAGCTAAGGAGGAGAATTCTTTCATTTTCCAAAAGTGTTGAAACAATATAAACAGTCAAACAAATAAAGGTGGATAATTTTAATGGTCTAGTTGGTCATCGGGTCAAGGGTAACGAATTTTTTATGTTTGACTTTGTTTTACTGCCAAGAACAGAGGTTGGAGAAGGAATTTTTTTATTTTTTGATGTCGAGTTTATTACAGCTCTTATGATTCTAGTAGATGGTGCTACAGTATTTGTGAAGTAGGAACTGATTGTAGTTTCTGAAACTGATACTTACCTTGGTGTGCCTAGGTAATACAGTAGAATCTGTGGGACATTTTTCTTGAATGCTCGATTTGGTTCTTACATACATTCGGTGTGAGCATCACGTCGATAGAGATCCAGGACGGTCAATTCAATACAAAATGTGTAGCTAGAAATGTTTTTTTCGAGGAAATGATTAGAATTAGTGGTGGTTGCTGAAGGAGCATAATCACGAGAGAGAAACGAGATGGGAGAAATTAGGTTTACTCCTACTTGTAAGGAGCTGCTCTCTGTTTAGAAGGTAGCAAGCAACTGTAACCGTTGTGTTAGGCCTCTTATGCTACATGGGAACTAGTGTAAAACAACGATAATAAAAAAGCGCGAAATAGCTGTACCAAGATAGAGTGGATCTTAGGAGTTAAAACTGCAGTATTAAGTATGAAAACGAGAGGACTGTGGTTGACTGGACATTAGATTTGTAGTAATTCATGAAATCAGAAATGCCAAGAGGAGTGTAAATGTAAGGTCGACTTGAGGAAACTTTGCTGGTCACGATAAGTGGTGACTTTTTTAGGAAATTGTCAAAGCTGAAATGGCGCTAGACAGGGAAGTATATTAAAGGCTGTTGGAAACAAGTCCAACGGTCTATGGAAAGCAGGAGAGGCAAGATCGGATGATAAAGTAACTAACAGCGAAAAAAATGAATGATTACATTCTTTTTATTTCCTAGCTATCGCAATTGGAAAGGTTTTATCCAATTAAGCAACATTTAATTAAAAATCTTTAACCTATCACAATACTTTGCATCCAATGTCCATTTCATAATAATAATCTATTTATTTAATTTACTCTAATTAGTTAAGACCAAACAATTGAGTTTTTTAATCTTACAAAATCTATTGAGATAAGTTTGGCCTCATTAAACTTAATTTCAAGAGGACTAATTTTAAACAGTTTTAAAAACATGACTTTGAATAAAATATAAAAAAATCTACTGGTAATAAAAATAAATTAACTAATTTCCTTGCAAAGCATGCTCTCTTTCCCATAATAGTATGTAACACATAAATGTACTTTCTTGTCTCTTTCATGAAAATATTCAATAAATCTAATTTACGCACACACACACACACACACACACACACAGATATATATATATATATATATATATATATATATATATACAGTATTAGAGTTTAACACTCAGAGCAAAAAAAGGTATTGGCTAAATTAATGACCCTAAAGAGACAAAACATACATGAACAAGCAGCAGGACAATACGAAAGACAACACAACGAGTAACACACACACACACAAACAAACACACAAGTTCCCAGATAAATGACAAAAGAAAGTAAGAATGATTGTTATGGAAAGATATACATGGCAAGAAGAATGACAAAGAAGAGTAATAAGATGCTCTATATCAATACATAGTATTTATTCATATAAATAGTCTATATTTATTTACCTCCGTGAAGAAAATGAGGAAAATACGTTCAACCAATTAATTTGAGTTAGTGTTAAAGCGCTGAAATTGTCTTTTCCATTTCATTGTTTTTAAGTTTACACTAAAGTCTTTTTCTTCCTTTTTATTTCCATAAAATAGAAGCAAATTGCTTTTGAATATGCCTTTTAAAATATTCAGCTTTTCTTTTTATAAAGGTTTTGAACCAGTCTTCTTACTCCACTTTCTTATTTTTAGATCAATTTACTTTTGAAAATCGTATCATTTGTAATCAGACCCACCAGCCTCGCTTTCATGCATTTTCTTTCGTCAAGAATTTTTCTACAAAACGAAATGAGTATTCTCACTTAAATTCAAATAAAAGACGATCACCTTTCATAAAGTGATTCACCAAGAACGACTTTATTCTGCTTGTTACTTCTCTCAAGCATTCTGAACTACGTCTAATCCATTGTTTCAAAAGTTTAACTATTTAGGGTTGCAATTACTAGTAATGATCCAATTCAATCTGGGTCATTTAGTGTTCAAACTAGTTTTAATCCCATTTTTATCATATTCAAAATGTTCATCTACAAATTTCATGTTGGATATTGATTAAAATAGTATCTATTTGATGGAAAAGCGGACAAAATGGTAAGTGTTAATTTATTTTTTCTACATTTCGCTATTTTGATGTAATGTGAAAACAATCTTGTAAGGACATAGTTAATCTTTTCAAAACATTCTGTGTTTAGGTAGTAAAAAAAATGAAATGATTCCTATTTTCTAATCCTTCTCAGTATTAAATTCAACTTAAAAAACAAGCAATAGTACAGCAACGTACAAGTTTATAAGTAATATAGGGTCTCCCTTGGAATGTGATTAAACCAAGAAATAATTTCAAAAATTTGAGAGCACCTAGTATGCATAGCTTTTTAGCGTTATAATTTTGTTGCACGATTTTGTTTTCTTTAATGGTGTTTTCCGTTTAATCCATCTTTTAGATTTAGATGAGTGATAAAAAATTACTCTTGTTACTAAATTCTCTTCCAGAGCAGCAGTTATTTCTGCATATCATTTCATGGAAAATATTGTGATGCGAGAAAGAAAGTTTAGTAATTCTCTTTAAACGACTTTAAAAGTGAAGGTCACCTGTTCAAAAATTCTATTCAGGAGGAGTCATGGATTGACTTTTATTTAGTAGCAAGTTCTCCTATGGTATACTTATACCATGGTATAGAATAACAAGAGAGAAGAAAAGTATACCACTTGTTACCAAAATAAGGTATGGCACAGTGGAAGGTTTATTTTAAAAACAAAGCTCAGGCTATGCCTGTATTTATTTCTTTATTTAGGTCAGGAAGACATAAATATGTCAACTTGAAAAAGGTAAATTCGGGATAATGGTGCTTTTCTCTATGTTATTCTATCCTCTGATGGATTTATCTGATATGTATTTAAATGTAAATGTCTTTATACTGAGCGTTGCACTCTGCAAAATTAGAAAAACATTACTTTCTGTCATTGTAGCTCACAATGACAGAAAGTTTAGAAAGTGGAAAGTTTGTACAATCAATTATGGATTGTAAAGGGAATCTGAATCACCATTATACTTTGAAATAAGACAGAAATATTTAAGAAAATTAGTTTTTAACAAGGAAAAGTTAAGTTTTTAGATTCTCTGCCCACGTTTGGGGATATACAAACAAAAGAGAATGTTTTTCCTACACGACAGTGATTTATTAATGTTTATAATTGAGCAGTGAAGTTTCTATGCATGGAAATTTGAAGTGACATTGAAATCTTGCATTGAAACCTTAAAACTTAAAAGTTGCATAAACAAGATGCTAAGATTGACTGTAAAAAAAATCTTTAAAAAGCAATTTTGAAAGCAGCAAGGATAACACTGTTTTTACAAGAATTTTTTATGTTGTATGCACCCGACTGTTATTTTGTACAGCATTTGTTTAGGGTTATAACTAAGTTTGAATTTCAAAATAATTTGAGTCTTTAAACTCTTTTAAAGCAACACGCAAAAAGTCATTGGATTATTTTCTATTAAGGTAAAGCTAAGATACTTATTTGCATACACAAATGAAACATTTGTAAAATAGCATTTTGTTATCTACACCTGGGAAATTTTGTCATCCATGGCATTTTTAAGAACTTCGAAGGTTTTCATTTTTCTTTCTGTTATCAACAATCAAGTTAAACTTTTAAAACTTTCTGAATTAATTATCCAAACGTAGTTTAAAAAGTTAAACTTCATCATTTATATGTTGATCTGAAGGAAAGTTGGATTAATATTCATTACGTTTTGTAACAAAAATCAACCTCAAAAGATTCTGATGGAAGATAGTTTGGAAAATTAATATTTAATCGTCAAAAATCTGCATTTAACTATAGCAATCGTCTTTTTTCAGGTTTGACCGATTTTTTTGTGCCCATCTGCAGTTCAAGGCTGAACAACCTTGATTATGTTTAAAAATCTTTGCTCTATCACCCCCTACAACAATTACCCCAAAACTAGGTGTGTGTCCACATTCTTCAGAGGACCTTCAAATAAGGACACATTTTTTAAAATCGTGCAAAATATACTTGGGGTACTTGGTTGCAGAAAAATGTGTTAATTTTTTGATGAATAATCTCTTTCAGCAGAAAGGTAGTTTTAGACCCGCAATATAATTGTTTTTGCTGTTAGGTCGAGTATACTTCCTCTTCAAAGATTTCCTTTATACAAGTTTGTTTCACAGTTTTTAATTTCTTTGTTCCAGCAGGAATAACATGGATACTGGACTAACATATATAGCTTTTCTTTTCACTTTGATTATCCTGGCTTTATTATTTTCTCAAGGTCGAACAACAAAAACCCTCACCAAGTTCTAGTTTAGTAAAAAAATATCACCTTTCATTATTAGAAAAAAATAACGTTTGTAGGTTTTTTTCTTTCTTGGCCCAATTAAAACAAGCAGTTAAGCATCCCCCTTACAAAGATTAATTTTTCAGCCTGAAGAATCAAAGACATGGTTTGCATCCTATATCGAGGGACTATATTATAATTTCCTTTAGGTATGGCTGAGGAATTTCTGCCTTTTAATCTCCTAGATCTTATAATATTTTATTATTGTAGCAAAGTATATCAGAATACATAATTGTTAAACTGTGACATATAAATATATTATATCTCTATGATTTTCCATTTAATCTAGTAACTTCTTATTTTTGCTTAAATCTGTATCACAATAATGCACGCTATTGCCAATAGATTTTTGTTGTTGCTGTCATGTAAAGCGTCGTGAAAGATATATCGATATCCGTTTTCCACCGAATCAGCTTCCTAAATAAATATTAAAGGCAATATAAAATAAGGGTCTGTGTCTCACAACACACTGTGAGTAATAAGGCTCTGACGTTTTCTTTTTCAATTCCATTAGAATAATCTATAAATATATTTTTAATTATTTTGTTTTAATTGTTGCAATGATGACCCAGCTCTATTCGGTTTTGACATCAGTCTTTCAAGGTACACAGCATATACGCAGTCTTTCTAAGAATGATGAACACTTTCAGCTTGTCTGTATTTGTATTGAAAATGCAAAAAAAATTCTGCAGATAGCTTGAAAAAGAATTTCTGTACTCTAAATATCCAAGTATTGGTACACTCGTTGGAACTTCAAAAAGAAAGTTGCTTTTGCAATAATAGTAATTTGCTGGAACACTGTGGTCATAACTTTAAATTGATTCACCTCTTGGAAAGTTGTAGAAATAACTTGTGTTACTTAGACAAGTTGACTAAAAAGATGGTACAGTAGCTCATCAATATAACTGAAAGGAATTTTTGGTATTATCTTTCCAGTAATGCGGCATATATGTTATGGTCTATGTCTTTGCTTTGCTACGTTTCGTTTTTAGCCATTTCTTTGCACACTACCACACAAAGTCTGTCATGTGATTTCACATCCCTTGAACAAATGTCTTTCCCTTTTTGGTAGTATTTGCTAAACTAGCTACATCATGGAAATAAATCTTGTATTGAATTAAATTGATTGTTTATCTTGGAAAATTTTGGGGTCAGTTTTAACCTCATATTTTTTATCATATCTGCTTGTGTGGAACTGTTCGCATTTTTTTCTGCCTCTTTGATACAGGTCACAGGTGAAAAAATATTAAATAAAATAATTGGCTACATTTCAACCATGTTAGACTCCGACGAGTTCAAGGGTGTCAAGGACATTATTACCAAAACGCTTTTTTCCCCAACTTGTTTTTTAACTGTATGTACCATTGAGTCGAAATTTATGAACAGTCGAAGTTATAACATCTAACGATTTGCCTTTTTTTTCACTGGCAGAAAATATTTTAGAACTTTTTGGTAGTAGATTTATCAGAAGTAGATAAATTATTGTTACAAATAATTTTGATCTTTTCTGATTTATTTCCCCTTTTGATTCCCAAAAGTGTTTCTCTTGGCATTTTCTACTAAGCGCTGACTCCCTGTGGATTCCCATTTCAAGAAAAATGTCTTTGGTTTATATTGATTTGTTGTTCCTGAAATGAAGGCAAGGAAAAATATTAAAGCCTGTCATACTTAGGGTTGGTATTAAAAATCAATATTGATTGAGTCACTTCACTTCACTTACCATTTACATCAATGGCACTTCAAAGCTGTGGTAGGTAAAATGAAATAACGAATGTTGTTGTATTGCTCACCACGAGAGACTGTGTCATATTTAATGACGTTTTTCAAAATTTTGCTGATTTGTTCAAAGAGGATCACTTGATAGTAAGAGTTAATAAAATATTGAAAACAAAGCCAATTTATATAAAGTATGCAGCCCTTTCCAAAAATAAGTTACACAAAAAACAAACAGCACACGACAACAACAACAAAAACGTTCTGAAAAAAGTTAATAATGTCGTAAGAAAACCTCTTGATTTTATCACACATTGCTACCTATAGACAGTGATGTACGGCATTGTCCTTTAGTTTATATTGACATAAACACAGTGTAATTCTTAAATGCTTCGTATATACCATTTTGGGATTGATACTAAGATGAGGTAAAAGGATCATGATTATTGATCAAGCTTCAGATAAATATTTGAATTTCAAAGTTCAAAATATGTATCTCACTTTTACATCATAATACGGAAAGTCATAGCTTAATGATTATTCTTATTAATAGAAATAATAATAGCAGTACGGCGGACTGCAGATTTAAAACTTTCCCAGCACCTACAAGTGTTACAGCAAGTAAAATCGAGTTTTTCATATTGGCGTATTTTTGAACCTTTTTTCTAAAATGTTAAGTTTTACTTCAAACTTATACAAATACTGGTATAATTTTATTTATTTTTTTATGGGATTTATGTTCTCAGAATAGTGTTATCAAAGTATAGTTGACCATTTTTTGTAAACAAATTGCAAAACTACTTCAAGTGTTATTGATAGAGGAGCAATATCATGTTATAAGCAGTGAGCTTTTTTAATCTACTTTTTTCAGCAGATTTTGATATTTCTTTTGAAATAATTGTTACCTGCCAATAAATATAACTTTTAAAAACCTGGAAAAAACGCACTATAAAAAACTAGAAAATTGGACAGGAAAATGCTGGGGCTCCGAATTCTCTTTCCAAATCCTATCTAAACTGGAAAAGGTGTTTGGACAAAAAGTATGAAGGAAGATACTCAATTAAAGGTTTTTTTCCCTAATCAATGCAACACGTGACCTCCAGATAAATAACCAACTTTGCGGCGTTATGCGTTATGATATCTTAATGTTCTGTTTAGGATAATTTAATGGTAAAGTACTTTAACGACACTTCATAACATATTTTTTTTATCATTAGGCAAGTTGCTTAGGCATGTATTTGGCATTCATATGATGGTTGAAGATTAAAATTTTTCGACGTTTTTCTCATAGTCTTGTAAAAGAACTTACTACTTCTGAATAGTCTTACGCATAGTGGTATGGTATTGCTGTTTTTGTCTATTAAATTACACCAAATTTTCTACTTGTTGTTTTCTTGTAGTCTTAACTTCTAAGTATTTATGAATTTATCTCCCACCGGATAAATTTCTACTTAATATTTTCTTTGACCGCCACTTAAAGCCAAACAGAGAACCATGCACCATTGTCCGAGAAAGCTGAAAACCTCGCTACCAACTTTTTGATTAAAGACATTACAAATTTGAGAATTAACATAAATACGATTGAGTCGATAAGTTAAAACGAAAACATAACCGTTAATTATAGTGTTTTATTAAAACAGATTATTTGACAAATATAGCTAGGTTTGAGGTGTTAGTATTGGTATAGAATTAGAAGGCAAAACAGAGAGGTCACGCAGTGTATAGTTTTATTCTCGTAAGAGGCCATTATCAGACTTCATTCATTATACAGTTTTTATTTTTAATACTCACTTAACATTGACTTGTATGAGGTGTGATATCTTGCGTAAAAGAGCGAAGACAATGCCACACTAAAACCATACTGCATAACTTTTGAAATGCTAACATCATGTTACAAATTCAACAATTACTGAGCGAAAAACAATGCAATATATACAGTTGAAACAATAATTACACATAATATCATTGTTAACTGTAAGTTTGGTAAAAAAAGTAATTTGTTTTGATATGTTTCAGAATTCTTCTTAAAATATCACGACAGGCAACTTTTTCTTTGACCTTAGATGTTCTGTAGCATCTTGACCTGATTTCAGTAGCAATTTATTTTTGCAAATGTCAAGGCTAATGCATTATTCCTTTGATAAAATGAGAGCAGTTGGCATACATTATTGTTTCCAATCAATGCAGAGTTGTTTTTCTAAATGATCACTTGCGATTTAAAAATCTCTATATAGCATATTCATAAATAATATGGTATACACCTATATGTTGACTTTTGTTGTGAAATACAGTTTTGAGACTACCTGTCAATTTTTCGTTAATGTTCTCTTCCTTTTAACACTTCAATTTATTGAAATGATTATTATTTGTTATTTATTAAAAAGCTTTTAAGTATTGTAAAATNTTTATTTTTGCAAATGTCAAGGCTAATGCATTATTCCTTTGATAAAATGAGAGCAGTTGGCATACATTATTGTTTCCAATCAATGCAGAGTCGTTTTTCTAAATGATCACTTGCGATTTAAAAATCTCTATATAGCATATTCATAAATAATATGGTATACACCTATATGTTGACTTTTGTTGTGAAATACAGTTTTGAGACTACCTGTCAATTTTTCGTTAATGTTCTCTTCCTTTTAACACTTCAATTTATTGAAATGATTATTATTTGTTATTTATTAAAAAGCTTTTAAGTATTGTAAAATTTATAGTTAGTTTTCTGCAGGATTTTATTTTGCTTGTAGATTTTCTTTTATATTATTTAGATAAGTATCGGAACTTGTGATAGAAAAGAAGCAAACCACTTTTTTAGTGGAAAATACTCTTTTCTCGTCAGTCAAATCAGTGTTAAAACGAAGAGGTTATTCATAGCTGTATCATAATACTACTTTATATCCAGTCTAGTACTTATACGTACACTTTTTCTTACATTTGAACTAAATGTTTAGGTTTCCTATTCTATATCAAATTCTCTTCATTCACTTCTCAGGCCTTTAAACGTTGAATACGTCCCAATTTTTTACACAGTACTTAATTCATATAAACGATGCCTTCCTTTCCCCCATTTGGCTGTTAAGCCAGTGTTTTTAATTGTACTGTACAGGACGACTATTTCATCTTGATTCTCTAACCTTTCTCATAGTGTACTGTAGACCTTATCTTTCTTACATACAACTGTAAAGCATGGACCATCAGCAACCAAACGGCAAAGAAAACAAATGCATTTGAAATGTGAGTTTACTATTAAATAAAAGGAACATTCCACATCTAACATGTGACCAACGAAGTTGTCTCAAGCTAAGCCAATCAGAAATACTATCGAATTTCTCAGGCCATGTTATACGAAAAGGCAAGATAGAACACCTAAGCCTAGCGAGGAAAACCAACAGAGAGGAATTGCATGGGAGACAAAAAAAAACATATTTGTATCAACTAACAGCAGAACCATACCCTAAAATCAATATGACTTACAATTGATCTACTAAGAGTAAGCACATTGATGCAATCATTGTGTGGAACAGTTAAGGCAAGTTTTTAATAAAGCGGTTGTATTTCTATCTTCGCCAGTTATGCATTCCACTAAATATAGAGTTAGCAAATCGAAGTTTCCTGTTCTGGTCAGTATCGTTACAAAAATTGAAAGATATCCAGTGACGAATATTTTGTTTTCCTTGAAGTAAGGGAAAATACTGTCAGTATTGTAAGATGATAATAATAATGATCATAGTAATAACTGCTATTTCAATGGTCCTCAGTTAAGCTAAAGCAATAGCTGATTTCTCATAGCAGCATGCCTTCAATTTTATTTCCTTTTAGATTCTACACACAAGGAAGCCAACGCGTATATTTTAAAGGAATATCGTCCATAGTTGAGATTTTTCGTGACTGAAGTACCTATGATGCTATACATTTCTTGACAGGAATTTGTGATTACTGTATTTATTGTAGCAATGAAAAATAACGAGAAAACAACCACTCATACCTCACAATATGCAGACCACTTCTCCATTTATCCAAGCTTCACCACAAAACAAAAACCTTTACAACAACTGGACAAACAGAAAAGCAGATGAAACCGACAGGCGATTGATCGCAATTACTTAAAAGCTGCCAATGGTGAACAAGTAGCAACCTAGGCGAAAAAACCCCCAAGCTGCATGACCTTTACCAGGTCTTTCTCATTAAAGTGCTTCCTACTCTTTAGTTTCGTTACAATATAATTCCCACTCTTTTACATCACAACTACATTATTTATTAAATGAACAAACGTCTCAATTTTCTTTAAAAATGGGATTCACTGATCTCACGCCTATTAAAATTGAAGTTATTATCTTATGAATGACCTGTATAATACTTTGCTGCTACTAACATATTTTCCCTTCGACTTTTATCGCGTGATCATGAGGTATGTGTTTCAGGTCTAATTTTTTTTCTCTTTTTACCCTTTTTCATTCAATCGTATCCTTATAAAACAAATTTGAAGGACCTTCCGCTCCTCAGTAAATGTCAAACTCAACCGTTCTACAGTGTATTTTTATTTATTGATAAAATGTATTTTTATTTATTAATAAAAGTGTTTATTATTTATCGATTTATCGACATGATCATGCTTACTGTCAGTCTATTTTCTCCCCCAATTTAAAAGTTAAAAAACGAAAGGGCAAGAAGCTATTTTTCTTGGAAGAAATACATTTTTCATTCTAGTTTACCTCTGGTAAGGGTGAAAGTGACCACATCTTTTCCGGAAGTCTAGAGAGATAAAGGAAGAAGCTAAGTGAAAAATCTAAAAAATGATTACTGGAGGACTTTAAAGAAGAAAGTTCAAATTATGTTTGGAAAGCAAGGGGACGAAAGATAGTTCTAAAGTTCTAATGAAGACGGAAAGAAGTTAGTATAACAGCAAGACGTTTGGCAAACTGTTTCAAAGCCACTTGTAGCAAGACGTGTAAGCCACTTAAACGTTTTCAAGAGATGCCGAACTTAGGAATGGGTAACGGAGGCAGTTCCAATAAAAGTATCCATACAATTAGAATAGAAATTCAACATCATGAGGATGACAAAGGTGGTGAATCAGAGCAGCCAGAGAAGGTCTGACGATGTTTTTGGTTAAGTATTCCGAGAGACTATTGAGAATCCAGACGCTCCAGCTCAGACGTAACAGCAATACCTCTTGCAAGGTCTGACCAATTTTATATAGACGTGTAAGATGGCTTCAGAAGAAAGATATGAGGAAGCACGGTAGAGAGTAACTACATTTATTACAACAGAATTGGCAGTCATTTATATGTATTGACTTTGGAGACGATCATTCGAAAAGGTAATTCCGAGAAATTTGAAACATTGATATTCAGGGAGAGTAAGACGAGACATCGAAAGAGGGTCAGTCGAAACAGGGTCAGAATATATATATATATATATATATATATATATATATAATATGAAGAAGGAGAAGAGATAGATAGATAAGTAGATAGATAGATGGAGAGAGAGAGAGAGAGAGAGAGAGAGAGAGAGAGAGAGAGAGAGAGAGAGAGAGAGAGAGAGANGAAGAAGGAGAAGAGATAGATAGATAAGTAGATAGATAGATGGAGAGAGAGAGAGAGAGAGAGAGAGTGAGAGAGAGAGAGAGAGAGAGAGAGAGAGAGAGAGAGAGAGAAGAGAGAGTGAAAAGCTCTGTCCGGCCAGTTGTGAAAATTAATAGCCATTGAAAACGCTACTCAACAGTAGATTAAAAAATTATGCATAAAAAAATTCTAGATTGATTAACAGAAGATGGATTATCTTCAAATGAGAAATGAGTGCGTTCACCGGAAAAGTTAACAATGTCATTTTTAAAAGTCTTTGGAAATATTAATTTCTGTCGTGCTTCAATATAATTACTATTTGATGTTAACTGTTTTTAATTTTTAGATAAAAATGATTACCAAACCTGCTACAATATCACTGCGAGAATGAAGATTGGAAATTTTATCTCTTATATATTGGTGTATCTGCTTCTTCCTGGAGAGAGTGCACAGACTGGTAAGCTGTATTTTATAAAATTATAAAGCAAAAATCCTTCTTATTGACATCCAATTTAAGTTAATTTCTTTCGTTTCCATTTTGAAAAATATTGTGACACTTAGAAATAAATATATTTCAAAACGATATCCAAAAAAGGAAACTTAAAACATGTGTCGCAGAATGGTATGCCTAGAATTAAACCTATGTTGGGCAAAGGAAAACGTAGCAAGTTTGTAAAACTTATCAATTCAAAAACAAAAAAATACCATAATAGCTAAACAACATCCAACACAAAAAAAAGCACAGCAGGATTTTTCATCTAAAAATATTTCAAAATCAATATAAATCCCCAAAGCTCCTAGCAATAACAAACTAAGAGTAACTAAAAGAGAGCAAATAAACGGCCCTGTCCATTACTAACTTCTAACTGTGGACAAAGGTAAAAATGAAAGAAGGAAAAAAAAGGGGAAAATTAAAAAAAAAAAGAAACGAAAGGTTGAAAGTGCAAACTGGGATTCTTGACATAAACATGTGCTTCTGTACTTAATTCGTTATTGTTTAAAAACCAAGTCCATTGTGCCCTTGCCCCTCCCTTATTTAATTTCAGTTTCATAGGATTTTGAGTAATTGCTTGAAAACGCCCAAAATCCAGTCGTATGCGATAAAGCTAAACAAATGCACAGTACGACACATATTTTCCAAATACCAGGTACAATTCCAAGAAGGCTGCTATTCGTAGATTCAACAAAATGACATCAGGTTATCGAAAAACTGAAATAATGTACATATATGTATATTTATAAAAATTAAGATTTCCATATCTATGGGAATGTTAAATTTCTCATCCATTGTATAAAAATATCAATCCAATTTGAGATACTATTGCTTTGCAGGATGCTCTTCATAACCTTGTTAGCACCAAATGACGTGACAAATTTGACAAGTGCCAAATGGTACATTGTGAAAATATTGAATTTTCGTCTCATTGTGTATAAATATCAATGCATTTTGAGATAATTTTGTTTCTAAGGATGCGTTCAAATGAAATTTCACAAAGCGAATTTGCACAATCCTGAATGAGAAAGGAAGCAAAAGCAACGAGAGATATGTGTTAATGTCCGTTAATTGAGATATCTATGTTGGTTTCATATTTATAATAAAATGGAATAACAGTTTTCTTACCTAATCATTTGTTTTAGTGAAGAACCTGTTCAATATGACGGTGAAATATCTACGGAAGCGTCCAGACCCGTCTCTGCCCTTTACTAATATCTCACAATGGACATTACCCAAACTTGCGTCAGTTTCACTTAAAGCCGACGATGTCGTCGTCAAGGAATTGCTTCGAAAGCAGCACAGCCAGAAATTGTTTGTGGTGGACGTACTTTATCGATGCCATATAGCTGAAATGGCCCAGGTTTTGTCATTGAGCGAGACGCAATTTGATAACTCAAGTTTTGGAGAACTTTGTGCAAAGCTTGCACGTCATGTGGAAAGCAGGATGCAATCGAGAGGTATTAACGAGTACTTGTTATCAGGTATTTTGTTTTGCACTCGTTGTGGCCCGATAAAAAGAAGTCTTTATTTCTTAAAGGTATTTCCCTAATGACGCGTAACATTGCTTGTTGGCTTTTTCGCATGTGAAAAGCATTCGTTCAGACAAAGTTCAGCTTCAGTTGATCT
Source organism: Morbakka virulenta (assembly GCA_003991215.1). Taxonomy (NCBI): domain Eukaryota; kingdom Metazoa; phylum Cnidaria; class Cubozoa; order Carybdeida; family Carukiidae; genus Morbakka; species Morbakka virulenta. The sequence continues at coordinate 969,846 of RDPX01000027.1, forward strand.
GAAGGATGCATTAATTGAAAAAGCTAGAGATTCAGATAATGGAGGAGAGCAAGAGGCTCACACAAATGGGAGAGATGCAAAGAGTAAACATGAGAGAGGGAAGGAAAGAGTGAAAAGTAGAGAGCATATATAGGAGAGAAACGGAGAGAGTGAAATTGTGGATAGGTGAAATAGGTTTGTGTTTTTACTTGTAGCTCGACATTGTT
>RDPX01000027.1:975172-995661 GCA_003991215.1 Morbakka virulenta
GAATGAAAGGGGAGAACTAGACAGGAGAAGGAGGATTTAGATAAACAAAAGAAGTTACATAAAGATATCGGAAAAATTTTGAAATATATCGTCAGTGGGTGGGGATGGGGCGGGGTGTTGTTGGATGAGATACTGTTATTCGCGACCCTAGAGTAGGTATCATAAAAATTCTAATGATATATTGCGGTCTTGGTGAAGTCAAAGAAGTTTATTGTAGTTGTCACAAATGCCCAAGAGGGAACTTATGTTTCACTAATAAAATCTTGTTTTTCCTATCGTCCCGTGAGGCGAAATCGTGAGTAAAATTTGAAAAAAACAACAGTTTGACTGTAGCTCATATCCAACAACTACAATGAAAAATAATTTTGTTCTTTAAAAAATTTTTTAAATGCAGTAAGCATGTTATTACTTTTAAACAGATTTATTTTAATTACCTGAGAAAATGCTATAGCACCATGAAGCTGTGTACGCAGACATCAAACTCTCAAAGAATACCAATACTGACCTGAAAAATATGAAAACACAAAGTATAGTACCGGATACGCTTGTGAATTACTTCTGTTTTGACAGGAAACGATTTCATTAAAATTGGCATTGTAGATGCATTTGAATGCATCAACACTTGAAATGCATACCACTTTCAATTGTACATCTAACTTTAAACACATTTAGATTTCGTAAGTCGTCTGTTATATCAACGTTTCTAATTGGGTATGATTCATTTCATCTACATTATTGTACATATGGGTATAATAACGGTTGCATGCATTTATTTACAAAAGGCTCCGATTTGTAAATATTTCTTTTTAAATGCTAACAGCAATTGCTTCAGCTTATGCAACTGTAGCAGCTGGTGAGCTCCTTGTACCAGACACCAAACGTTATGAGGAGTCATCACAAGAAAACATTCAGTTTTGGGGGGTTTTTTGTCGACTTTTTTGTGTTCCTTTCTCTGTCACTGATGTAAGGTCCCAACATTTGACCAAAGTAGTTTCTTGTCAATAATCTTGCATTGTTTTAATCACCTCTTATCATATCTTTAAAGCCAAATCACGTGACAGCCTTTCTCAATTACGGTTTTGATATCCTTTATGGTGGCATTTTCCAGGCAATAAGTGAGTCCAATTTTTAATAATCATCCCGTGAGCGACATCCCTACAAATCATCCCAACTTTAACAAGGAAATGCTTTACATTCTGGTCATCCTCTTCACGAGTCTCAACTGTTTTTTGTGTAATTTTCTTTGCGAACTTGTGCTGCATTAACATTCTCCTCATCAGGAACAGTAGATAAATGAGGAATGCGATCTTTCCCTTTTCACACCATAACTAAATATTTGGTCTTTTCCAGTGAATATTGGAATGGAAAATTTCACACTTTAGACAATGAGTTGCAGGGACATGTAAACAATATCTGTTTGTTATGATCTTTCTTGTTCTTACTTTTTTCACAGTTTGCATTCTAATCTTAGTATGGTAACCAGGGCGTAACATCCCTATTTTTTTATTTGAGCTATAGGAAAATCATTATTCACAAAGTTGATAAAATTGATTTTTTTATGTATAGAGTTGTTGCTGAATGCAATTCAGGTCATTTTGGTTGTAGGAAAGGAATGTGTTTTGCAGTATTAACATTGCACAAAACAGTAGCAATAATGATTTCCCCCAAGAATTATCTAATTATTAAAGAACCTACCAAATATATGTTAGGTGCTTCAATGCATTAATTTATTAATGTTTTAAAGCACCTTTTCTTTACCAGCCCAAAAGGAAATCTATTTTGAGAAATTTAGAAAGACCGGTTTGTCAGAGAGTGTGCGATCCTATGAGTCTTATAACTTGACTAGATATAGCTTTTGCTCTACGTCCAATTGACCAAAAGCCTAATAATTTTCTTTGTAATATTTCCAAGTATGACGACTCTCATTTATTCTATCGGAAAATTTTGTATCTGCTATCTCAGGAGGATGTTCTACTGTGACCTGCCCTAAAGATTCTTACTGTGAGCAGAAAGATAAAATTGTCCGCTGTCGATGTCCTATTGGAACAAACATCACTATAAACGGATGCAAACCGATTAAAGTATTCAAAATTGATAAGTTTCTATTATCAGATTCTTGGTACAAAACAAAAATTAATGAAACTATGAACAGTATATTGAGATCTGTTAAGGAACTATTACTTCAAGAATGTAGATCCATTGGGTGTCATAAAGTTGAGATAATCAGCATGGACAGGATTAGGCTACAGATTGGATTCGTCATGAGTTTTTCGCCGATCACTAAAATTGAACTGAAAGATATAAAAACCTACACTAACAAGTTACTAGGACGCATTCACAAAGGACGTGTTACCGATAAATTCAAAGCAGAAGCACAAGGTAATAAAGAGATATACAGATTTGTAATGTATAATGTATAATGTATATATATATATATATATATATATATATATATATATATATAATGAGTATAGAAAAAAATTGGTGGAAAACTTTGTTGTACCGAGTTGCATTAGTTCTAGGTTGGATATCTTCCTAGATCATCTACTAAACCAAAGCAGCTATTTGTGTTATAATCTTAATCAAATAATATCTTCCTATGATAGCTATGATTAGGTGCGTATAAGAATGTATATAAAGAGTACTGGTAGTCCCTCACAAGGTCTTTCCTTTTAAGTTAAAAGCATTTGATATTCACAATAACAAAATGTTTTGGATGAGATTAAAATGTTACTGATTCGAATAAAATAATACAATTTATTTCTACCTGCTTTTTATAGTACAAATCGTCTCTATACTCCGCTTTTGTCGGATGTGGCAGTAGGGATTTTAACTTTAAAAGAATAGTGTTTTTTAAGTAGGCTGACCCTTTCAGCATAGATTTCCAGCCACCGGGACTTGGTAAAAATAATGACTTAGTTAAATAGAAGACTACGTTTCAAAAATGACTTGATTCAGTAAATAGAGACGATTAGTGAGTTGGTAGATCATATAGTCATAAAGATGGTAGGTACTAGTTTCAATCGGCCTTGGTGCAACTTTTATATCCCACCTAATAGTATTTTTTCTTCTTTGACTTTCGCCTGCTCCCCTTAGGGATCGTCAGAGCGAATCCATGTCAAACATTGTCCAACCAACATATTTTTCCTTTCTTCTAATCACATGTCCAAATCACTAAAGCCTTGCTTTCCTTTGCTTGCCTCTCGATCTCTTAACATAAGATGTACTCTTTATATATATATATATATGTTCGGGATACTACTCAGCCGCATAACGGCAAGTGGCCATCAGAGCATCCAGAGTTCTGCGATTTCTAGGTTAGCGTCCTGTTTTTGCGTTGTTGCCACTGTTTTAATTTCATACAGAAATGCTGGTCTTACTGCCGTATTGTGAACTTTACCTTTCGTTTTAGGAGACAGTCTTCTGTTACATAACATTCTCATTACTTTCCCCCATCCATTCCATCCAGCCTGCACTCGCTTTTTTTACCTCCCTGTTGCAGTCGGCTCAGAACTGTCCCGTGGATCCCAGGTATTTGAAGTCTTCAACCCTTTTTACTTCCATTCCTTGCATTCAAATTTTATCCTCCTCTCTTCAGTTCAACACCATATATTTCGTTTTCGTTATGGTTACTTTCACTCCTCTTTTTGCAAGGGTATCACGCTAATTTTCCAGGTCTTTCTCTGCACCATTTCATGTCTTACTGCAGACCACAATGTCATCCTCAAATAACATGTTCGATGATGGTTCCCCCCCACCCACTCTGTAGGTGTGTCCATGGCTATTGCAAATTATAATGGGCTTAGAACTGACCCTTGGCCCAGTTCAACCTTTACATCGAACCATTCAGGCAATTCTGCAGCACTTTGCACCGCGGTTATGCTATTTTTACAAGGATCTTGAATCAAGTTCACATACTTTTTTGTTGCCCCATGATTTCTCATGCAATGCCAGAGTTCATTTTTTGGTACCCTATCATATGCCTTCTCTAGGTCAACAAACATACAATTTAGTTCTTTGTGTCCTTTCCTATACGTCTCCATTAGTACATATAGAGCAAATAGCGCATTTGTTGTGCTTTTTCCTGGCATAAAGCCGTGTCGTTGTTTGCTTACTCTGACCTCCTGTCCCAGTCTTGCATGAAGCACTCGTTCTCACAGTTGGATTAAATGATACATCAACTTGATTCTCTGTAGTTCTCTGACTTTTGCGCATTACCCTTGTTCTTGTACACAAGTATGAGCACACTTGTTCTCCATTCATCTGGCATTCTCTTGCATACAAGGATCTGGTTGAAGAGTTTTGTGAGTATTTCTAAATAATACGTGGCAAGATATTTCCATATTTAAATAAAAATGTTGCGATTGTCCCACCGCTTTTCCATTTCTCATTCTTTTCAATGCCTTTTTTTCTTTACTTTTGTCTGTCCACTCAGATTTGCGATCTGTCCTCCTTTCCTCCTCTTCCCTTGGCTCTTTTGGTTTTCTGTGTTCTTGACAGCTTAAAAATAATTTTTCCACCTTTGCAGTACCTCATGTTCCCCTGTCAGTAGCCTTCCATCTTAATCATTCTTGATGGCCCTAACATGATGGATGCTCTTTGATGCTCTGTCCTTTTGCTTTGCTATCCTATACGTCTTTTTCACTTTTCTTTGTGTTTGGCGTGTGGTAGAGATCATTGTATGCTTTATCTTTAGCCTTGGCTACTTGTCGTTTAGCTTCCTTCTATCTTCATCACTGCTTTTATTACCATATACTTTCTTTGCATCGTTTTCTTTTTTGATGCTATCCTGCTTTCTTCCCCCTCTAGTCACTCCTGGGACTATCTTGGCTGTTTCTCTATCTTCTTTGTAATGTATGACCAGTTTTTGAGTACATCTGTTTCTGAGCTCAGCATTTCTATGAGCTCGTAGTCGACGTTCCTCCTGCAGACAACATCTCGCAGTCTCCACCACTATACTCTTGATTCTACCGTTTTATTGCTTCCTTTCTTGACTGTGATGTTAAGCTTGAATACTACCACTTTGTAATGAGTAGCTACGCACTTTTTTTAGGACTTTGCAGTCCGTAACGTCCTTCAGATATCTTCGTCTGCAAAATAGGTCAACTTGTGTGCTTCCTCTCACACTGTTAAAGGTCACTCAGTGGTTTTCTCGCTTGTTGAAATAGGTATTTAACACTGCCATATCCCCCTTCTTTTCAAAATCGACTAAATTGTATTTATATTTCAGTTACTTTCTTTCTTATTACTTTATAATAAATCCTGTGGGATAAAATTTTAGTTATCCGTATACTAAGATGGTTTCTGGTAGATATCTTGAGATGAATGGTATATTCACTTACTCTGGTAGATATCTTGAGATGAATGGTATATTCACTTACTCATTTATGCACCTACCATCCAATGTTATTAGGTAGCATGGATATTTGGATTTTGTAAGTCGTTTGATTTTATCTCCTTTGTAGTTTAGACTACTATACATTTGTCCTTTATCATATTAAGAGACAGAAAAATGTTCCAATCTCTATAACTGATCTACTGCGCACTTTATTTTATTCAACACGTGCAAGTGTGGTTACGCTTTCTAATGCACTAAAAGACCGTATCACTGTTATCTAGTCAGTGAGGCAAAAACTCTGTTAAGAAAGTTTACAAATATTAGAGAGAAATCAGATATTCAAGCCAAAATAGTAACTCTTTACCTACAAACGAGGTCTGAGACAAAATATCTGTTTAACTACGGAATCGATCTTTAAATATAGAATGTATTGAAGCTCTCAAACTTATTGATTCTACTCTGTTAAGTATGTGACTTACAACATATTTAGTTGGTTTAGATATTCCATTCAGAAACTATCCTATGTTAGCAAAAGAGTCTCACAAATTATGGTAAAAAAATATCTAAGACGTTTATTGAAACAAACAGCCGTGTTTAAGTGGCCTAAACAGCGTCTGTTTTCATTGTCGAACCCAAAGGCTTTAACGCATGACAGATAAAGGAAAAGAGACTGGGTAGGAAACTCCATTAAACATGGATAACGTTAGGGATCATGTTAAGTCTCCCGTACTGTATAAGTATTTGAATGCGTTAAAAGATATTTAAGGAACAAAATGGGCCATAACCGTTTAAATACATATGCACTACTGTCAATACATTTCAAATTCATTTATATTTAATAAGGTTCCCGAAAAAAGTCATAGAAAAGTTTGCAGTTTCCAATTTATCACTGACACTTGTATACAAAGTATGATGCCATCATAAGAAGGGCTTCATATCATGTGATTTTTGCGTGGCAGTAACAAACAAGAAAAAAATAAATCATTAGAAAGTTGGATAAAATTGGAGATGCTTACAATACACTTATAAATAGCTTATAAATAAAGCTAAAAGACTTTCAACCATTCATCGTAATTTCATTTTCATCACTTGCCAAATATGGGTTTCTATCTACACTTGACTAAATTCCTGAACTGATTTTGTTAGTAAAAAAACCCGATAGTATTAAGATGCTAGGAAAAGTTGAGCAGTTTTTGTAGCGATCTCATTTCACTGGATCTTATCCGCTGAATAACTTGCTTGATTATGTTTCAGATTTGATGACTCTTTTCAGCTGTATAAAGTTACTGAACATATCTTTGCGTAAACATTTACTTTGCAGTTTCTGACATTTGTTCCAGTGGAATGCATGATTGTGGTTCCTATTCCGAATGCCTTATCCTTACCGATGGGTCATACATTTGTAATTGTAAAACTGGTTATTCTAAAAAAAACACACGAAACTGCGCAAAGGAAAACACAACAAGTTAGTAATTTTTTAAAGTTACTTTCTTTTGAATATTTTAAAGTTTACAAAGTATCTGTTCTTTTCTACATTTTTTTTGTTTCAGTACATATCCTCTTTTTCTCATGGTCATTTAGTCAACGTTTTCCTCTTTTTTCCCTATTTTTTTCTCATTTCTTTAGCTATGATTCACCTTATTTTTCTGAATGTTTTTATCTCAGGATACAAAATCAGGGAAAAAACGAACTGAAAGAAAAAAGTTAAAAAGAAAAAGTGTCCTGTTTCCACTTGTCAGGCTACAAAGAAAGTGAAATTAGAAAAAAAAATTATATACATTTCTGACTACAATAGGGACATTCGAGTACGTACTCAGGAGAATTACAGGGGATGATCTTACTTCAAGTTATAAATTAGAAATTTGTTCTTGTGGTGACAATTTGATGTAAATTTGGTTACTCCATTAAGTAGTCCCAGTCGGTTGGCTCTTATCTCAATGGCCTTTACTTTCAAGCATCACGCAAGATGACTCTTTTTTGTAAAATAGAGCCCAGACTTCTATGCTTAGTTGATGAATTTACAAGTATGACTGTTATTTTGCATCTCTTGACAATGCATTACCAAGTATCGCCCAAGATTTCGCTCTACAGTGTAACTCGGACATTGCAAATTTCTTAGGTTTGGAAATTCATTATTATTTGATATAATTTTTTATATCGAGTCCATTACTTGAATAAAGCAAAATTTGTGGGTTTTGTAAACCAATCTTATTGTAAAATTTGACTTTTTCTTCGACTTTGCATTGTGCTGTTTCTTCTTTTCATACCAATTTTCATCCACAGAAAGACACAATCTAGAATTTAAAAATATTTTAAACTGCTATCACATGTTATTATTTCGAACTTTAAATAATACACATTTCTTGCAACACTCGAAAGCAATTGATAAAAACTTTTTTCTTGCTGGTACCAGAAAAAACAAAACAGTCAAAAATTGTCATAAAACATGTGAATTTAGACACTCCTAATTTACTACATATGTATTTTATGTTGTTACAGTGTCAATTAGTTTTATTCTGTCTTTTTTCTTACATATATTTGAATAAATGCAAGTATTGTACAAACGTATGAATAGAAATTGAATTGAATTTTTTCTTGTGTAAAATAAAATGACTTCAGATAAGTATTCTAATAAACACAAGTAAAATGGTTGTAAATTAAAGTGGCTGTGATTGCTCTTGGGGGACCAAATTTAAATGAACAAATAGCAAAACAACTAAAACCTGTTCTTTCATGCAACGGTGTAACATAACTACTATTATTTTAAAAAATGAGGAAGAATAAGATGTGGAAAAAGTTCACAGTCAAGGGTAATACACAATANATTAAAAATTCAGTTTATTCTGATCATTTGCCCATGTTAGCCAATGTTTTGAATTTGTAGTTGTCATGTGACACAAAATCTTGAGAACAATAAGATATTTCACAACAGCTCACATTTCCAAACCAATGTTTTTTTTGCTCTCCTAAAGTTTGCTATCACCTCCTACGCATGAAATAAATACTTCTAATTTTATAATAGTAGCCTGATGAGTGGAAACAAGAAACTTGAAGTTGTTACAGTGTCAATTAGTTTTATTCTGTCTTTTTTCTTACATATATTTGAATAAATTCAAGTATTGTACAAACGTATGAATAGAAATTGAATTGAATTTTTTCTTGTGTAAAATAAAATGACTTCAGATAAGTATTCTAATAAACACAAGTAAAATGGTTGTAAATTAAAGTGACTGTGATTGGTCTTGGGGGACCAAATTTAAATGAACAAATAGCAAAACAACTAAAACCTGTTCTTTCATGCAACGGTGTAACATAACTACTATTATTTTATAAATGAGGAAGAATAAGATGTGGAAAAAGTTCACAGTCAAGGGTAATACACAATACCTTGAAATGCTACCTGACGTATTAAAAGGATATAACAAAACTCTCCACAGTTCGATAAGAATGACGTCTGTACAAGCCAGTAAGATAGTAATGAAAAAGTTGTTTACAATAATTTTTATTACAATATAAACCAATAAAACATAAACTGAAATTCAATATTAATAATAAGATTCGAATATCTAAATTAAAAAAAAGGTTTGATAAGTTATTCACTTCAAATTGAAGTAAAGAGCTTTTTACAATAGATAAGACCTATTGTTCTAATTCCATTACTTATAAAATAAAGGATCTTAACGGTAAAGGGATACAAGGTAGTTACTATACAGAAGAATTACAGAAAACTTGGCAAAATGTTTTTTGCATTGATAAAGTCATTCGTAGAATACGTAAGAAGAAACAGCCATTTGTTAAATTGAAAGGATATAATAATAGCTTTAATTCGTGGATATTGATGGAAGACTTAAATATAAAAATGGCTTGAAGAAATACTATCTTTAGATAGTATAGATTAAAATTTTATTTGAAAGATCAGAAATTAGGGGACAAGAAATTAGTACAATTAGTAATGAGATTAATAGAATTAATTTTTTAAATACATAATAAATATTTTAATTTAACGATAATAACTATAAACATTTTTTCCCAAATTATCAATTAATAGATGTTTCATCAACAAATTTTAGGAATGAAGAGATAAAACTAACGGTTATGGGACATTTCGTCCCCAACCAACTGGTCCCCATACCAACTCGTCCCCAAGAAAACTGGTCCCCATACCATTTCGTCCCCTATATTGTTCGTCTACAGATTTTTAAATACGGCTCTTAATGCACCGAGCAAAACTATTATCACACGGTTATTAAATGTACATGATTCTTAAATACGGCTATCCATGTAATAGGGGAAGCTATTATCGCATGGTTATTGAATGTACATAATATGTAAATACGGCTATAAATGTACTTAATGAAACTGTTATCACACGCTTATTGAACGTACATGTTTATTTAATGAATAGTAATGAATACGTTAATGCATTTGTCAACAGTATGTGGTACTGTGGTAAGCTCGTGGTTAGACCCAACAGGTTATGACGTCAATATGTACATGATAGATGTGATATTGACCAACGTTACAAGTGAATTCATTTACTATTTGACTTTTGTTTAGAATAACTGCAAGGTACACCTTTGAATATGGGTACCAAAGTATGCCTGGGACGTGTTGGCATGGGGACGATTTAACTGGGGACAACCTGGCATGAGACCAGTTTGCCTTGTGGACGAATTGACTGGGGACCAATTGACGGGGACGAATTGGTATGGGGACCAGTTGGCTGGGGACCATTAACCACCGAACCAAACTAAGTATTGAAACAAAATGAATAAAAGGTATTTTGTAGAGCTTTTTGAAAAAGTTATTAATACAATGAGAGGTAAAAAAGAAATTATTTTTATATCAATTAAGGTAGATATCAATACAGGAAAAACACTTTTTAAACTTTTAATATCTCATAAACCCAAATGGAAAAATATGCAAATTATAAAAGTAAAAAAGATGATACACAAGATATATAAGACGAATATTTAATTAAACGGGATAAAGTTATTTCTCAAGAATAATGTATAAAGATTATAATGTAATTGTTAAAAAAATATAGTCCTTTTTAAAAAGAAATACCAAAAGAAACATAAAAATATATAAACGATTTTGGTAAAAATGCTATGTTTACTCTTCTAATAAATAAATTTACAATTTTATCTTGTCAACATATAATTACAATATTTTGTCAGATGCTGAAACTTAATACAAGTGATTTTGAACATCATAATTTGAGTAGATTAAATTAGAATCATACCTGTTAAACAAGCAGAGTCCAGTCAAGAGCTACGGTATTAACTCATGCATCATTAATTACATATGGGACCAAGTACGGGAGAGACATTGTTTTAAACCATTTTCTTATAAAAAGTTAAGTGATGAAATAAATTTAATTTGTGCCTGAAGGTGATATGATTGGTACAAAAGAATTAATTGATTGTGCTAAAGAAAGTCATAACAATGCATTGATACATGCATTCGATAGCAGGTATGAAAAATGTTTTAAACATATTAGTAGTTGTGGTCATAAGAACATTTTATCTGTGTACACCGTAAAAGATAATCATTGCTTTTCAATAACTAACGAAAAATGTAAGATCATAGCAAGTAGAGCAAACCAAAAAGTTTGTAATGGTCTATTACAATATACGTCAGATCTAAAATGGGCTGGGAGACACAAAAGTGTTACAAAGATTGAATCGATTGAAGATATTTCTAGTGTTAATTAGCAAAATATTCTAATTGTTATATAATATAATTGCTAATAATAATGAAATAAGCAATTGATTTTAAGTATATTTTAAATAATAAACAAGAAATACCATTACATTCAATACACAATGTTATTGAACCTTTCAAAAGTAAGAGCGACCTAAATTTTTGTGATGAATTTTATATTAATGATAGTATACTTGAAAATTATAGCAATCCTATAAAAATTGAAGCAGGTTCTTACCCTCAAAATTTAATATCATATCTGTTTAATATATTACACATGCCTCTAAAACAGATAAAATATAAGATTGTTACGAAAAGAGCCTTTAAACTACATAGTTTTAACAAGTTCAGTGCCAGAGATAGTGTCAGATCCAAAAGTAATCAGAATATATGGTCTAGGGTCCAGTTTACAGATCATCATTATTATCATCATGGGGTGCTTTACTGCAGAACAGCGTCAGCGATCATGGCTCTCCACCGTCTCCGATCACCCATGTTGATGAAGATTGCTCTACTCTACTTCTTCAGCTACCGCTTCAGGATTTCCATTGATGAATATCTGTCTTTCTCGTGTTTTATTCCCTATACAGTCCCCAGTTAAAATAGTGTTTTCTAAACCACCACTTCTCACAATATGTCGTATGAATTTTAAATGTCTAGTTATTAGATATGGGTCAAATATCTCCTCTAGGCAATCTAGAGTAGTAGAGAAGGCTAAATATCTCTATTAGGACAATATTTTCAAAGGCATTAAAGCAATGTGGGTATAACCCCATAGTCTGACACAGTAGATGAGTGAAAATATAAGACAAAATGACATGAGCCATCCAGTTGGTATCCCTGCAATGGGATGTTCTAACACTTACAGAGAAGGAACCCGAGCTCCTGCAAATAAGAAGATTCGTTTTGAAACTGCTGGTATAAATTCATCAGGGTGGTCAGGAGCTGATGCAAATCAGGTGAAAGTAACGAAAATTGTGTATAAATTTATAACATGAAATGTGAGAAAAATGTTTGAAGCAGGAAAGGTTAATAATACTAGTAAAGAAATGAAGAGTATGGATTTTAATATTTTTGAATAAGCGAAACGAGATGGGCAGGAAGTTAAAAGGTAAGAGAAGGAGAATTCACTATAGTGTACACTGGAGGTGAAAAGTATCAATATGGTGTTGAACACTTCCTCTTTAAAAAAGTGTCAAACTCCACGATATGCGCCTGGCCAGTATAAAAAAGAGTTACAATTATTTAAATACAGTGGAAACCTTTTGCCATCATCATACTTCAAGTCTTTGCTCCAAATTCAGATCACAGAGACCATGAAATGGAAGCTTTACATGATGAAATTGAAACTACTCTGAAATACATCAAATCCAGTGAAATAAAATACTGACGGGCGATTTTAATTCAAAAAGGTTAAAAATTTGTAAGAGCACCCAACAACTTGAATATATAGCACAGGGAATAAATTACTAGAGTTCTCTTTGAACTATATAGTCTGCTGTGTGTTCCTGGCCACATTCACATAGTGGGCTGTCTGTTATATTAATCTCAAAACAACATTTTTCGAACCTTCCAGCATCTGGTTTTTATCTATTTTGCTATAACCGCAGCGTAGGTCAGAACCCTTGAGATAAGCAACTGGGATTATGAGAAAGTCCTTCAGTCTTGATGTAGATGACTACCATTGACTGAACCGGGTCATGTGAAGTTATTTCGAGACTTTGAACCATGGTTACAGGTATCCTCCACTATGGTCTTAATGGAATGTTCTACCATCTCAGAGCTTCGGTATACCAGTGAGAGCAGTTGTTGAGTTCATCTCATTTAGGGTGAAGCAAGCCGAAAAAGTATAGGAAGCATATCAAGAGGGATATTTAAGGGAAATCTGATTATTGGTCTGATGATGGCACTTAGGACAAGAGTCAGCTTTTTAACATGAGAAATAACATCAAACTAAGTGCTTTAGCAAGACAAAAGAGAAGAACCAACAAACTTATACAATGCAAAGTGAATAAAAAAAATATTCATAATCGGTATCATTTTAACGTATAAAATAGCACACGTCATAAATTGATATTCTTGTGTTCTTTCCTTTCTTTTACTTTATATATTACTTTTGTAAGTGCTTATGTATTGATTGTTGGAAGAATTTGCTTATTTTTTAATTTCAATATTTTGTATCAGGGGTAGTAAGGATGAGGGAATGAAAGGGGTGACTTATTTCTCTTGTTTCAATCCAAACTGAATAATAAACCTGACTGCTGTGTTCTTTTTATTTTAGGCAACATAAAACTTATTGTTGGTATTGGCTGCTCTGTCTTATTCTTCGTTGCAATCTCAGGCTATGTATATGTCCGGAAGAAACACAGGACCAATTCTGTTCACCCATTTAATAAGGAAGACAACGTATCAAGCTAAAGACAGTCAGCAAAGCGGTTATCTTAACTTTATTAATCTTTGTAATTTCAGTCAATAACCCTACATAAGTTTTCCTGTTTTTCAAAAAAAACAAATTATCGCATTTCCTATAATAAGCGCTGCCCTGCAATAAAAGCCGCATATTAAAGGTAAAGAATGAAATATGCACCAACCTGTATTAAGCATCTCTCAACAATAAGTGTCGCTTTCTGATAACCATCACAGCAAAAGAAGCTAGTGTATAAGTTAGTAATGTAGGATATTTGCATTATTAGAAAAGTCTAAAAAGTCTCTTTTTTTCAGTGCCTCCAAAACAGTTTATTTCAACACACCAGCTTTTATGTTAAAAGTGTCACTTTGCTTTGAAATGCGTTTCCAATTTCTCAAACAAGCGCAGCTGTCATACTTGGAGACTTAAATTAAATAGTTGACGGGTAAAGAGAAGCTTTATGAGGAAATACGGTAATTTTGAAAGATTTAGTTAAGAATAATTTATCCTTTATTCCTATTTTGAATAGTGAACCTAACAGCTTACACCAATAGCTCAGTTACAAAAACATTTGGCTATGAAAGCCTGTTTTTATAGTCGCAGGTCCTTTTCTTCAGTATTAGTTTTTACAATTTTTCATTCCGGTTTAAGACGCTATGTAACCTACTAAATGTTTAGATTTCATTGCTAGAGGCTGTTTGAGATTTGCATTACATCAAAGAACTTGGTCGCTTTTTCCCGCAATCAAACATTGCTGTGACAACCTGTTATGATACCGTACTACTACTATGACTATTACTACTATTACAGTGCTACTAAAATCTTTCTGTACTACAACCACACTAGTACTACACTACAACTATACTAGTTCTATTGCTGCTAATATTAGCAATAAAATTAATAACAATAAAACTGGAAGTAATTGAAATAAGGCAAAAACAAGCTCGTTGCTGAGATTTTTCACTTATTATTTCCCTATGTAAACAGTATTCTAATACCAATAAACCCCTTCGTTAACACATAACTGCGGATAAACATTAAGCTGTCATTTTGGTGTAAATTTCTCACATGTAACTATAGATTTACCGATAACTGAAGTTGTAAAATTATTTAGATTTAACATGTTTCAAAGAATAAACAAAATTATACTCGAGATGTTTTTTCTTTCTGACTGTTGCTCTATTTGATAAAAGAGAGAAGCAATCTTTATATTTAATTAGTGGTGTTTCATTCTTTTAAAATTAGTTCTGATGGAATTTTCTGGCCGCTGAAAGTCTAAATCAAATCCATGCGTTTGTAAGGTCCACATTACAAACACGTGGAGGGCCCTTTGTAATACCATGTAATACTATGCCATGAGACAAAAGTGCCATATTAAAAACATAAATACTGAGTCAAAAAGGAATAAAACGATTTGCTATCAAATTTTGCGGAGGAGCGACACAAGATTTTTTCTCTCAGAAGTTTGAAAAGAATGTTTAAAAGCCTTTGGACAGAGAAAGTAAGAAATGAAATGATGATGAGAGACACCGGAGAGGGAAAGAGAGAGAAAAAAGAGTAAAAATGGGATACAGGGACATTGCGAGCAATAAGAAGTACCACCGTGCGTACTTACAAAGTAGCTATAAAAAAACAAAATATAGGTAAAGTAGCTTATATTCATGTTACAATTAATTATTAAAAAAGTAGATTACAAAAAGTAATAAACTGCTTGATATGAGTCCATTGCTTAAAACTGACGGGTCAATGAAATATTACGTGTCCCTATGCCTTCAAGGTTAATAGTTTTAAAATAAGCTCCATTATTAATGGCCTTGTCTTCACGAAGAATAAAACGAAATTGATGTAGACGAAGAAGGAAAACACCTTTCCAGCGAATATAGAAGTTGCTATAAACAATTTTGCATTGCTATTATAAGCCTCCATGACGCCCTCATTATCAAGGTATCAATAATCAGACATTCTGTTCTTAGGAATAGGAGGTAATACAATAATGATAGAAATTTTGCTTCTCGGTTGCCGGGTATAAGCCATAGAGCTCATTGACAAATGCCATTAAAGCAACATTCATAACGTCATTGGCAGACGTTAATGCTATTTTGGAATTACACGAATAAAGTTTTTGTAATTTCTGTTACTGGAGAACATACTACCCTAACTCCAATAATAAGGTGATCAAATGCTCCTAATTGCTGACCTGTATCCTCACCTTTTTGTAAACTATTCAAGCATGAGGTACTTTACAATCTAACAAATTATCTGGGTCGTTATTGTTACTTTTTCATAAGATAATCCTAACATTCATAGCTCCTTGGTTTCTTATGTAGCCTTATAAAGATTATTATGATGTATAAAAGATATATTCTATGCTTTCTTATGTATAGGCAGTTAGTTCCTTGTTTATTAAGAGCTCCAACGTGTGTATCGTATGTGAGAACATAAGTAAGAATACACACACTTAAGCCTTTGCTTCCATGTATTGATTTGCCTGTTGAACATACGAATATCTCTGTTTGTGTTATTTCCTTTCAGAACCTAGACAAACATGGCTTTTCACATGCCCCATCGTTGACTTTATTGACCAATTCTTTTATATCTAATGCCTAACTCATGTACCTCTGGTACATCTGTTTGGCTACATTTCCCTGGTAATTCATTATTTGCCTTTTTGGCTTTTAATCTGTGATACTTATGTTTTCCTCCTTTTGTGGCCTAGAAATTGAAGCTCCCTTTGTAGGATTTTTATGATATTTTTCAACCCCTCTTACGACATTTTGCCAAAACCGTATCTCAGCAGCATCCAAAATGACTTTTGTATTTGGGTGGATATCGTTTAAAACCCAGTAAATAAATACTAAATATGACATCAATACTAAACAAATTATTTGGTTGACCCAGCACCTCACAGAAAGTCAGTCAGATTCAGTACACTACAGGATAGACTGAAGGTACATACTTCAAATTGTAGATGGTTGGTTCCTTCTGTACTGACATGTACATAATGGCAAAATAATTGGGTGTCTCTTAGCATGTAAATCAGAAGCAGATGCAAACACATGGAAATCGTGTACTATTGGCTCTTAAAAGGTTGATGTGTGAAGTGATATGGTACTACAACATTGATTTACAAGTTGTAGTGACACTAAGCGTTGACCTAAACTGAAGTCATATGATGGAGGAAATCACCAAGAAGCAAAAACATTCGACAACCTGGCCTCCCGATGTGAAAAAACTTATTCATAGAAAGATTTATTGCAAAGAGGAGGCAACAACTTCATAAGTATAAAGATGTTGAGGGTTATACGAGATGCAACAACCTGAGCTGGTAGTAGCAAGAAAAGTTTATGAAATTTAGGGAATATGAAGTTATCAACAATCACATTATAAACATATATTACACATTCTTATCTTATTTACCCTGATGACTTAACAGTTATGAATTATTCGGATATTTCATTACTTGGAATTACCAAGATAAACTTTACACTAANTAAACTATTCAAGCATGAGGTACTTTACAATCTAACAAATTATCTGGGTCGTTATTGTTACTTTTTCATAAGATAATCCTAACATTCATAGCTCCTTGGTTTCTTATGTAGCCTTATAAAGATTATTATGATGTATAAAAGATATATTCTATGCTTTCTTATGTATAGGCAGTTAGTTCCTTGTTTATTAAGAGCTCCAACGTGTGTATCGTATGTGAGAACATAAGTAAGAATACACACACTTAAGCTTTTGCTTCCATGTATTGATTTGCCTGTTGAACATACGAATATCTCTGTTTGTGTTATTTCCTTTCAGAACCTAGACAAACATGGCTTTTCACATGCCCCATCGTTGACTTTATTGACCAATTCTTTTATATCTAATGCCTAACTCATTATTTGCCTTTTTGGCTTTTAATCTGTGATACTTATGTTTTCCTCCTTTTGTGGCCTAGAAATTGAAGCTCCCTTTGTAGGATTTTTATGATATTTTTCAACCCCTCTTACGACATTTTGCCAAAACCGTATCTCAGCAGCATCCAAAATGACTTTTGTATTTGGGTGGATATCGTTTAAAACCCAGTAAATAAATACTAAATATGACATCAATACTAAACAAATTATTTGGTTGACCCAGCACCTCACAGAAAGTCAGTCAGATTCAGTACACTACAGGATAGACTGAAGGTACATACTTCAAATTGTAGATGGTTGGTTCCTTCTGTACTGACATGTACATAATGGCAAAATAATTGGGTGTCTCTTAGCATGTAAATCAGAAGCAGATGCAAACACATGGAAATCGTGTACTATTGGCTCTTAAAAGGTTGATGTGTGAAGTGATATGGTACTACAACATTGATTTACAAGTTGTAGTGACACTAAGCGTTGACCTAAACTGAAGTCATATGATGGAGGAAATCACCAAGAAGCAAAAACATTCGACAACCTGGCCTCCCGATGTGAAAAAACTTATTCATAGAAAGATTTATTGCAAAGAGGAGGCAACAACTTCATAAGTATAAAGATGTTGAGGGTTATACGAGATGCAACAACCTGAGCTGGTAGTAGCAAGAAAAGTTTATGAAATTTAGGGAATATGAAGTTATCAACAATCACATTATAAACATATATTACACATTCTTATCTTATTTACCCTGATGACTTAACAGTTATGAATTATTCGGATATTTCATTACTTGGAATTACCAAGATAAACTTTACACTAAAAAATAATTCTATTGAAACATGTTAAACTGATGACCCTTTTTACCTCCCTCCTACCTTAAAAGTATAACTGGTCAGAGAAACAAGTATAATTCTGTGAGGCTCTTTAAAGCATTTACTCTTATTGTCGTTACTGTGATCAAGGAAATTCTTGATTGTCCCATTTATTTAAGGGGGTATATAAAGACTGTCTATAATTAGGGAGTCCTAACTTTTTATCCAATTGAACAAATCCTAAGAACTATTCTCTTAGGGCAACTTCAGACATAATTTTTGGTATGGCTTAATTACATCAATAAGATAAAATATTATTAAATTTTGCTGATTAAGAGTAAATTTTAGTGTGCAGTTTAAAGTATTTAAGTACTTTTTAGCCATGTTTAAATAAGAATATTGTTGCTGGTTTATAGTACCTACCAGGTGATGTTTAAGCTCAATTTAGATATTCTTTCTAACTAGATGATAGTGGTATTGATGTTTCTGTATTACAAAAGCAGTATAGAAAAATCGAAAAGGAGAATAAGATTAATAGTAATGTTTTTGGATGTAAAGACCAAGAGCCATACCCTATCTATGTCTGAAGGAAATAGATATACAAAGCAGGTTAATTTATTATTGATAGCAAATGATAAAATCAGTATCTTGTGCTTATTAAAGATTTCAACAAATTCATGTATAAGCAAATAAAGCATAAAGAAAGAAAACATGTATGAATTGTTTTCAATGGTTTAGATCAGAAAACGTATTTGTAGAGCATAGCAAACTGTATTCACATATGTTTATTACATTTCTGTTTCTGCGCAAATTCTTACTTCCATCACGGAATTGTTGTTTGTTGAGCTAAGGCTCTGACAAAGAAATCAGTCATCACATTTATAAATTTTCTATTAGAATACCCAACCTGTGATTACTGTGGGGATCTGGGATACGTCCCACGTTTCTGTCCGATTAGCCTATTGCTCGCATCATGTCTGAGAATACGGAAAATCAGATAAACACACAAACAATAAAATGTGACAACATTTGCATTATCAGTAAATTTCCATTCATTGTAGAATTAACTTCTTTTTTTTAATTTCAAGAATTGTAACATATAGTAAATACAATGAATGAAAAAACAAAACGTAAATCAAAATACAAATTATTTTTTACATTGACAAGTTGTTAACGTTGTTTTGGAATAAGAATACCTATTATAGCGCTGCTAACACGTTTATACAAGTTGTCAAGTCATTTTTCTAAGGAAGGAGTAAAAATAAAACAAAATAAAATAATTAAAGGTAATTAAAATAAGGTAAATAAAATAAATAAAATAAAATAAATAAAATGAAACAAATAAAATAAATAAAACATAAATAAAATTAATGTTTAATAATCTGTAGGATGATATCATTTTTTGTTTATTACATACAGAAAAGAAAATGGTAATTTTTAAACTGTTGACAGAACCGAGTCTAATTTAACAGGTTGAGCTCTTCGTTGTTTAAAGTCAATTTGAATTTGCTGTTTTTTTATTTCATCCTGTTTTTTACTTCTGTTTCTTCTAGCTCTACATGTTATGAACAGTACGGTGCAAAGTAAGATAGTGGCAACGGCAACAAAAAGTGCCTCAAGAATACCCTTGGGCAGTATTCTATCTGTGAAAAAAAAGAAAAGTTATACATATTATTTACGTAAAAGAGGATAACAGTAAATTAGGACATCGAGGTTGCATGATAACGGTTAGGGCTACGCAGGTTGTGATTAAAATTATCTCTAAATAAAATGTGTTTTGTTTGTAAACAGGACTGAAAAGGACTGACTGCAGTCCTACAGTCTATAAGCGCGAGCGCAGTATTTTATTATTTCTTTTATTACTGGGCAAAGAAGTGTCTGTAAAAGTAACTGAACATTACTAAGCAAAGAAGTGTCTGTAAAAATAACTGAACATTACTAAGCAAAAAAGTGTCTATAAAAATAACTGAACATTACTAAGCAAAGAAGTGTCTGTAAAAATAACTGAACATTACTAAGCAAAGAAGTGCCTGTAAAAATAACTGAACATTACTAAGCAAAGAAAGTGTCTATAAAAATAACTGAACATTACTGAGCAAAGAAAGTGTCTATAAAAATAACTGAACATTACTGAGCAAAAAAGTGTCTATAAAAATAACTGAACATTACTGAGCAAAGAAAGTGTCTATAAAAATAACTGAACATTACTAAGCAAAGAAAGTGTCTATAAAAATAACTGAACATTACTAAGCAAAGTAAGTGTCTATAAAAATAACTGAACATTATTAAGCAAAGAAAGTGTCTATAAAAATAACTGAACATTACT
>RDPX01000027.1:995686-1056541 GCA_003991215.1 Morbakka virulenta
GTAAAATAATTTGACAATACCAAGCAAAAAAAGTGTCTATAAAAATAACTGAACATTACTAAGCAAAGTAAGTGTCTATAAAAATAACTGAACATTATTAAGCAAAGAAAGTGTCTATAAAAATAACTGAACATTACTGAGCAAAGAAGTTTATATAAAAAAACTCTGGATGGGTGCCCATTTAGTTTACATTCAACTTTGTTTCAGAATTGATCAACTTATTGTTCGATTACACAATGGAACACGCCTGCAGGGCAAGCATTAAAGACTAGTCTCTTATTATGTAAATTGTTTGTAACGAAAAGAGAAATCGTCCAAGAAGAAGAACAAGGGAAATACAAAGATCTAGATGTGCCGCAATACTTGCCCGCGCATAAAAGCAAAGTTGTAGTGTAGGTTTAAATGCATACTAAAAGAAAAATTTATTTACTTAAAAACTTTACCGTTTTTCCTGACGAATAAAGAAATTCTTTAAAAAAAAGAACACTTTTAAACCGTTATTCTTAAATGCTTATAGAAGAGGTAATATGATTAAGTCATTATTATTTATATCAATACATAATAGCTGAACTTATTCAGTTTGATTGGCTGGCATCGTTTCGCGTTATGTCTTTTGAAGCTTTTATGTTTAATAATTTACTAGTTCCTTGCGTGTTCCTTGTCTTTCTTGTTCTTGTGAAGAGTTGCTTTGGCTTCAGTGCTGATTTGAAATGTATTCTTGATGATAATATAAACAACAGATTGCCTTCAGCAAAAGAAATTGCTGTGTAAAACCTGTAATGTACTGCAAAAGTCCCAATCAAAAATCTTGAATATGTAGATATCTTTGTCTTGTATTTGCATTAAATGAACCATTTTTTAGATTCTTGGGTATTGATGAGCAAAGTACAAGCCGTACCATATTTTTTGCAATAATATAATGTATTGCTTTTGTAAGTAAATATATAATTTTCTATCGTATTCTTTCTGTTTTAACCAAGTCTATAGAAGAGGTTGAGAATCAAATTTACAGCTTTAAAAAATTGAGAAGGTTGTTTTCTAGCTTTTATTATCTACTGTTTTTCTCCAAGAAGGGGAGAAAAAAATATTTAATATAAATAATAGCTCCAGCTGAAACTGAAGATTTAATTTAGTATATCAAAATGTCCCATAGATGCCATCAATGCATTTTCCTTCATTCATCATACTTTATACCATTTTTGCGTTTCAATGATTGATATTAGCAAGAAATAGTTGTTCTTTTGTACTTGTCAGGTAAGCTAATAAGAAATTATTGTGCAACAATTGGACAAGTCTGGGAAAAAGTAAAATCATTTTTAGCCTCAGAGAACCATGCTGATTGATCAAAAGTACTGTGCAACACATAGAGCCTGACTTATTAGCTATCAATCCTGAGTTAGAGCCAAAAGAACCTCAAGAAATTGAAGTCAAGTTTGTATAAGGCAAAATGATATTATAAATGGAAATAATCAGTAATGAAGAGCAAGTATAGTACTGATGGACCAGACGTGCTCCATCAGAACTAGACTTGCTCTTACTCTATCAGGACTAGGAAAAATTTGTTATTTATTTAATGAAAACAAGGAGAACGAAATTTTATAATTTTCTTTATAGGTACCAATACACAGGTGTAGGCATACATGAAAAAGTACGCTGTCAACATTTGTTCCAAATCAACTTCGGATTTTAAAGTATGCAACAATATCGCTCCAGCAGTTGAGTATTATACATAACTATAGATAAGTATAAATGTTTACGGTCTCTATGGACTATTATTATGTCAATAAAAATAGTGCTTCATGTTTCTTTATATCCATCTATCTTTTTAATGAACTTACCTCCTTTTAACTTGCAAAATCCTTCATTCTTAACATATCCTGAGTGACAGGAACACACGTATCCTTTTTCTGAATTATCAGTACAATTGGAATGTTTGCCACAAATACCAGTATTTAACTTGCAAATGGATATTGCTGGTAAAAAATAGTCATTTTGAAGGAAATAAATGAAATATTGAAAGATAAAAAAAAATTGACATAGTGAAATTACAATTACATAGGTATATGGATAATGTAATAAAAATATATTGACAAAAATTAAAAGTTTATCTTTTTGAACGAAAAATCACCATCTAAGTAGCATCATCATCATTATCATTATCATCATCATCATCATCATCATCTTAGCCATTCGATCTTGCGTTCACTGAATCCATATTCTGCTGATCGTCTCCTTTGTTTCATCTCTCCAACTCTTCTTTGATTTTTCTCTCGCTCTGCTCCCTTCTCCTGACCACCATTCAGTTGTTTTCTTAGCCCAACTCTTATTTTTTATTCAGGCAAGATCTCCTGCCACTGACTTTTTATGCATTTAGAATTCTTAATGATGTCTTCATCTTATAACCTCATTCGTGATCTTGTCTTTCCAAGTGATGTTCAGCATTGCTCTTTCCATGTTTCTCTGGGCCACCGCAAGCTTGTGCTTTTGATGTTCTGTCAGTGACCATGTTTTAACTCCAAAGATCATTGTTGGCAGTATGACAATGTTCACAATCTTCGTTAGACACATGGCTATCCTCTTGTCCTTTAGGAAAGTGCTGCACTGTCCAAAACTTTTCCATCCCAATATTATTCTTTGGTGGATCTCCTTGTCCGTTTCATTCCCTGGTGTTAGCAGTCTTTGAAAGTACTTGCACTGATTCACCTCTTCCAGATTTTCTTCATTAATGGATAACTCAAGTCTCTGTATTCTCCTTTTCACTTCATTGCACATTAGCTTGGTCTTCTTTATTCATTTCATACCTTCTTCTTTTCCCTTCTCTACTCAGATTTTCAATCAGATTGTTCAAATATTCTTCCGTCGGTGCGAACAAGATTTCCACTGATGTTGTTACCGATCTAAACGCTCATTTTCTTAAAGATCTTCTCTACTGTTGATGTATCACCCTGCCAAACTGCTTTCATAATGTCGATCTTTCTACTTAGTGATCCTATTCTAATTTGTCCTGTGACTTTTTTATAATTGAGTATGTAACTAGCATTTAACAACATATTTAATTGAAAAAAACAATGAAACAAGAGGAAGAATAACTTCCCTCATTTATTTACATCATTATTCAGCAATAAAAAAAGAGACAAATACCAAATAAGAGTTTATCTACATTAACAGATACTGTGACTGCAATGTTGTATTTTCTTCTGAACTAAGAACAATATTGATACTCCCAGCAAAAAAAGATCTTATCTCAACAAAAAAAAATCATAAAAAAAAGATACCCCTATCAGACTTTGCTACTCTTCGTTACATGGAAATTACTAAATTTATTTAAATCAATAAACTAAAGTAACCAAATCATTTTGCTCTTCTTTACTATTACCATTCCCAAATATCTTACCCTGTTTTGTTGTAAATGAACGTTTGCAATTTGTACTTCAAAATTTGCTTGTTATCCATTTGGAAAAAAAAGAAGAATTGCTAGACTTTTAACACAGAATACAAGGGCTATAGAATGTAAGAATAAAAACATAGTTACAGACTTAGTTACAGATATAGTAAAAGAAAAATTGCAAGGCTGCAGGCATACAGGATTCAAAATTACCAATGAGAAAGGTTCCAAATAGCATCAAAACCACTGAGAAGAGAATGTGAGAAGACAAATCACGAAAACAATTTGTTACCATTATGGTAGCCCAGAAGGTGGAGCGTCCAAGTAAGCAAAACAACAAGCCTTAGTAATGAGTGCCTATACTTTTAAATAACATACTTGGACTGTTCATATAGGTAAATGACAAATACATGAGAGAAAATTCCCCAGAGAACAATATCTGGGATAAAGGAGAGGTTGGAAAAGTGGATATTGTACTTGGCACAAATGACAACATTGACTAGGATATCATGATAAAGGTAAAACTCACACTAAAATTTAATAGTAGCTTTCTACAACTTCCAGAAAGCCTTAGACAAAATGTGTTGTATGACTACAGTATAAGTGGACTGGCTAATTAACGACAGTCATTTCATTATTATAAGAGATTATGAATGAATGGAGAAGAAAGTTTGGACTCTGGGAAGATGGGGGAACATGTAGAGCTTTAAATATAACATGTGGGTTTCCACAAAAAGGCCTTTTGCAATTTATCACAGTTATACCAATTGCTTAGGCTTCTTGAAATGAGTAAATTTTATCGAATTGGAGGGTCAGAAAAGTAAAATGGAAGTCTTATGCCAAAGTTATGCTCCACATGTGTCCCAGTACTGAAAAATAGTGAAGTGTTGCAGTATATATGTATATATATACATGTATATATATATATATATATATATATAAATATGTTGTTAGCGTAATGCAATGCTCACTGCGCATGCGTGGTTTGAGCACTCTGATAGGATCCCACAATAACTCCTTAAGCTGTGTTTGCTCCGGTAACATGACCAAGGAGTTATGTCTCAGAAGCTCTGTGCTGCACTGATGAACCCACAAAGGGCGAAATAGTACTGTCTGCAGATTGAGTATATATTTATATATTTATATGATGACAAGAACAACAATGTCATCTTTTGCTAAAGCAGTCTTATTCAAAAATAATAGTGGGTAAACAGATCATGCTAAACACAAGAGGATGGAGGGTGGCAATGGGGAGAAAATGAAAATGAGAGATTTTAATGAAAGTGCAGAACACTTTGTTGTTAAATGGAAAACGATACCCAAGGGTGATAATTGTATGGGCAAAAGAATACGATTTAGTGAAAAAAGAAAAATTTACTTTGAAGCAAAATGAAGTCAGAGAACTAATGCTGGAAAATAAGTTCAATGTAAATAAAACAACAATATCTAGCGGACCAGGGAATATATAGAATACAAAGAAAAGAGATGTTATTTGCAATGTGGAATGTCAACAGCAGGAAATGTAGCCGGTAAATGTAGCAGGAAGAAGTAGCAGGAAAATGGTTAAAAAGAGAAAAGCTGGCTAACTTGTGTATGCTCGTTAAAAGTAGTCTCGAATCTTTTAAATTTGAATAACATTGGTTACCCAAATGCTATAACAGTAGAAATAAAATTTAACGCTGAGGACATAGAGGATCAATTTAAGTTTATTAACTGAAATGCAAAAAGGAAGGAGAAATTTTAGTTACTTTTGGACTGCTTTATTTATCACTATTCACTGGCTTCTGGTGTTAGACTCTTGGCATGGAGTCATTTGCTTTAACTAATTATGGGGCTATATATTAGACTGACAAATTTTACCCTTGTACTCAATTACTCTCAACTTCGATTCAACATTTACTGTTGATTTTTTATAGAAAATATTGAGGGTGGGATATTTAAAATCTAATCAGCAAATACAGCGCTTACAATACACACACATACCCAAATATTTAACATTAAAATATAGCAAACATTTCCTTAACACATATCACTACAGAAAAGTTCAATATAACCACAGTAGTAAAAATATTGTGTATCATACGTAAAGGAATTTTTAACCATTTTGAAGTATTGAACAAAACTAGTAAAATTAATATGGTATATTGTTTGAACAAAATCTACAGATTTTATGATACTATAATAAAATGTAATGCAAGAAAATAATATTTCAGCATAATTGTGAACCTAGGCAACTTTAAACATTTAATATCTCTTTCCAGTACAGATGTTTTCGTACGTTTGTCGTATTTCGAATGAAATTTGATTATAATTATGTTAATACTAACTTCATAAATATAGTCGATTTACTCCTCACTTACTATATAAATGGCATACTTTATACTATAGACATGACAAATTTCAATTTAGGTGCATGGGCAAAAGTTTTGAAAAAAACCCCAACAAAATAGAATAGTTCCGCATAAGAAAAATTGATAATATTGTGGTTATGGATGGCATTTTGGGATTTTGGCAAGAAATAGTATAGTATGAATAGCAAATTTTTATTTGAAGTTTATTAATTGAAGTAGAAATAATTTTAAAACAATAAATTGGTCGATTACATATCCAGAAAAAACTGATATGGAAACAGAATTGTAACTGCGTGTAGTATGCTTTCTAAGAACCACTACTGATAATATGTTATTTTTGCAGATTTATTACACTTACAAAATGCTTTTAGACAATTATTTTTAATAATTTCAGATCTTTTATTACAAACAGAGAAATAATATTATATATATTTATATATTACTGTATAATTTTAGTTACTAGAGATACCATGAACTTTTTCCAAACATAAATTGGATTGGTTTGGTTTTTGACAATATTTGTTACCTGAAAGGTGGCTGAATGCGTACAAGAATGTAAGTAAGAATACATATATATATATATACATATATATACACACGCATATATATACATATAAATATACACATATATACATATATATATGTGTGTGTTTATATATATATAACTTTTTTGTCGCATTACTGTCCCATTTTTCATAAACTGATCTACTTTGCTTTGCTCTTACTTAACCTAGATTTTAAAAAGTACAACAGAATTTGTGAAGTAAAAAACTAATAAAGTAATTTTAGCATTTTACTCTCGGTATGGTATAAAAATTGAAACAAATTTTACTAACCTGTTATTTGTGGAAGATGACTACCTACAGGTTTTAAGTCTCTCAGATTAAAACTGGCAAGTGCTTTCTTAAAAAAGTTACTTAATACTAAAAAGTCTGTATTTCCTTTTAATGGAAAGAATATGAGAAAATCTACTGCGACACAACTTTTTCTCAGTCCAGTCACTTGAACATCCACACAATTTATGCTCTTGCATTCTTTTCTTAGGGAACCTTCGATTTTTTCCGTAATTATTTTTGCTTCTTTAGAGTTCAGATCTGCATACTCCTTTTTCCAGGGAATATCCAATATCATATTTGTAATGTTGAATATCTTGGTAGCTTCACATTTATCGGTAAGCAGAAAGAATCCAATGCCAGCCTTGCATTTACAGAAAATGTCATTTTTCTTGTTGATGCAATAAGTGTCAGGTGGGCAGCGCTTACTGGAAGTTGAACATGTATTCCCTGAATTGTATGAAGTGAAAAAAAACCCAGATCAGGGTCGTTTATGAAAAATACCTTTTTATTGTTTATCTCTTAAGATATCTATGATCTATGATCAGACCAACGTATTCCTTCATTATCAAACTGTCTTTTTTTATTCATCAGAGGCATGCTTCCACATGCCACGCCAGAGGACAATTATCTAGATTTGTATTATTTCTCATTCCGATACTGTCATTTGTGGTCTCAGGAAAAACATAAACTTTGTTTTTCATTCACTTAAAAAGGAAATAGTAAATGAAAAGCAATTATTTTGTCAATTTCTGCCCAGATTATACTTTACAATTATAAGCACTTGTATTTTTAAGACTAGGTTTTGTATATGTCTGTAAGCAATACATTGCTTGACTTTAATGTCTTATTTTTTTAAAACCAATAAAGTCCTTAAAACAATGAAGTCCCTTATCTAAATAAAAAACTAACAACTAATACAAATAATATGTTCATTATAGTTAAAGCTAATACTTCCTTTCGAGTACACTATATCTACAAAACAACTGTATTGAAATATTCTTACAATAATGACGACAATAAAAATAATATTTAAATATATTAGAGGGAAATAAAATAATTCAATTACATATTGTTAAAACTAATTGTTTCAGTCAGTATTATAAATAATGTTGTAGAAAATGAAAGAAAGACCTTGTAGCAAAATTTTAGAAAGAAAGAAGAGGTCTGTATACTATCCAGGTCCTCCAAATAACCTCATTTAAACTTGGCTCTTGCAAAACAGTTAACAGGGGAGAGTATTTGTAAGTAAACTTTTTTTGTCAAAAGTAATCTCAATTACAAAGTGTTTATTTTTCTTTTCAAGGTCCCTAGCTTTCACACCCTTCCATTTTAAGTATACCTTGCTTCTGAATTATTGAAGGATATTTTCAAAATCTCTATTTATTCTACTTTTAAGGAGTCATGCAATTAATTCAATAAAACGACTTCATAAATTTTATGGGTAAGAACCATTCAAGGTAAAGGTCACTAGTTTTTGAAACTGTGAGTGATAAACAGAAAGAAAACTGTTAAGGCTAGGAATAAAGGTTCAGGCAATATAATAAAGAAAAAATAGAAAGGTATATTACAACAAGGGGCAAAAACTTCAAAAGCTGAAGAAGAGAAGCCAGCCACAGTAGATTAAAAAGACTGAGATACTACTAGCAAGGATAGTTGATCACTACACTTAATGATCCATAGGAAATAATAAAACAAGTCCAATTCTTTCGTTGAGACAAAGGTTGAAGAGGACCAGCAAGATTTTGGTACTAGGAATCGGCTTTTACAGAAATAGACTTAAGCAGTAGATCGAATATACGAACTCAAGATGAAAAATTGAAAAATCAAGTAACCTAATTCACGGAAATTCCTTAAGAACAAAACAAGCTTACCTGGGTTACCATAAGAAAAATGCATGTATGAATACTCACCAGATCTAATTTTATTTCATGTGACAAGATCTGAGAGAAAGGATTGAATGATGCCTAATCTCTTTAGACAAATGCCAAATCCAGAAAGGCTATGAAAAAACATGCATGTCGCACCTTGTCAAATGTCTTGGAAATTTTCTGAATTATACTACATTCTTCGCCTGACATATCCATAAATCTATAGATATGCACTGTGGTTACTGTCAAAAGGTTCCCAGTGGAACAAGATCCATTAGATAGTTGCTGAAGATACAGAGAAAGACTTTCACTGGTACATTGTTGATAAATTGTTAAAAAGCAATATTGATGACAGAAAGAAGACCGGGTCGATATTTTCTAGGATCACATTTTCATATTTTATTTTTGAAGACAAGGGCACCATTAGAAACCTTCTAAAAAATGAAAATTAGATTTTGTTTAAGAAAGGGCTGAAATTTAGACAGCAAAGAAAATATCTCAGAAGCAAACTGTTTCAAGACAACTACAGAAATCAAATCTAGATCAGAAACTTGGGGTATCTGGGTGAATTTAATTTCCCCTTTTTCATACAAAAAATATGTATTAATTACCCATGGAGCTGTCCATTTAGTTAGGGTACCTGTTTTCCGAACTAAATGGACAGCTCCATGGGTAATTAATATATATATATGTTATATATATATATGTTATATATATATATATCTTTGGAATTGAAAATCTTTTAATGTATAAGGAATCAGCAGCATGAGAGAGTTGAATAAACAGTAGTTGTTTAGATTGTAAAGATAGTAGTCTTCAGACCATGTCTCCTCTCCTTTTATTGGTACTCAGCATATTGAAAAGAAAAGAAAGGTTTGGAGATCATTTCTGAAAGAAGGCATTTGTGATGGTATTTTCAAAAAAGGACACGAGATGTAAGATTCTGATTAAGGGCCAAGGACTGGAGAAAGTTAAACAATTTGTTTATTTGAGTAGTTTGGTTTCAGCAGATACTAGATCAGAGATGGAAATAAAGAGAAGAATTGGCATTGCAAAAACAAACTTCAAAAAGTTGGAGAAGGTTCTACGGTCAAGTAGTGTTACAATCAAAACAAGAATTGGGGTACTTACTGTATGGTTGCGAGAATTGGACTATTACTAAAAGTCTGGAAGACAAGATTAGACCAGTGGAAATGTGGTTTCTAAGGAGAATGTTGAGGGTATCATGGACAGACAGGATAATCAATGTAGATGTTCTGCATTAGGCGGGGATTAATAGATGTTTATTACAGACAATCGTGAACAGGCAGACTCGCTTTGTAGGGTATGTGATGAAGAAGGAGAGGCTTGAAGAGGTTGTGCTGACTGGTCGTGTAGAATTTAATTGATCAAGGGGAAGACAAAGAACTACATACTGGGCATGGTTAGAAAGTGCAACTGGTTGGAGACCCACTGTGCTCACTCAGGGTTTAAAGAACCGTCAAGAGAAGGCTGTCATGGTTGCCGCCTACGCCAGAATTCTGGCATGGCAACCAGATTGATTGAGTATATTGATATTACCAAGCTAAAAGCAAGGTAATTAAACATTAATTTTATCCTTTTCTAAATTTTTTTAAGGAAAAATGCTCTTAGGGAACAATTTGTACAGTTGTGGGAAGTGATTTGGTCAAATTTCTACTAGAAAAGCTAAGCAAAGGTATGGTATATGGTTTAGGTTTGCTTCCTTTAAAAAGAATTTAGGTGTCAAGAAAAATTATTACACACAATAAAAGTTTGTTTCTATTCTGCAGTTTCTTAGAAATTAACATTTTTCCTGTCTGTTTCAGAATACTAAAATTTGGAAATTTTTTGTTTTATTGAGGTTTTTAAATTTTAATATTATATTTAGTGCTAATTATTTGAAGTAAAAATTACTAATCTAATTTCATCGGGACGGATTAATATGCCTGTCCAATAAATATTAGTTGAAAAACAAAACAGAATTTTTATTTCATACTGGTAAATCTTAGCTTTCTCAGGAGTGAGGCTGTAATATGACATGAAGTTTTTTCAAGCTAACCTTGGGACCTTTGACATCTTACTTTGACATCTTCCAACATCTTTTGTATTCACAAACGATATTTAAATAGTGGTAAATACCAAATTTATTTCTTTGCTCTTTTTTTACAACAAAGGAGTGTTTACCACATCGTTTGGTAAATATTTTCTTTTAGTCATTGGATGTTTTAAATGATAAATAGTTCCATTCCTGTTTTGTCCTATAAACTTCACTTTCCTCACTGCTGTTGACCTTGGAAAGACCTCAGCATGTATCTTAAAACTTTGTCCAGTTTACTCATCCTAAGTTTTAATTCTATGTTAGTATCACGCTAAAAGTAAAGAAGCTGAGAATGCTCTGTTCTTATGTTTGTCTGTCGCTACCGACCATGTGACTCAAAAGCCCACAATTTTGTCAACCAAAATATAGAAATCTTAGGCTAGCAAAGAAGAAAAAAAACAAAAAAATGTGGGCAGCTTTTGCTTGGACAGATGATGAAAAACCAAAAAGGCAATGCAGAATGGCATATAGTCTGAAATGACACGACTTAAAGCACACAATTTCTGTCACCTAAATTTTTTTATTGGTTTGCAAAGACCAAGAGTGAAAAGCAGCTTATAGCATTTCACAGCACCCTTTTATTCAGTGTGAATTGCTTTCATTCTCACGTATTTCACAGGACACTTTGTAACTATGACTAGGTACAACTTGTGTAATACTAACCTAACCCCCTTCTAGAAATAGCACAAGTAGAAATGTTGATTGATTTCTAAAAAGAACCGAAAAGAATATTTAATTCCTTGAAAATATAGTTACCTAAAAAAATGCTACGCATTTCATGGAGAAGATATTGAAACAAATGAAAATTACTTGGAGTAGAAACACAGCATAGCTTACTAAAAATTGCAAGACAATGAGAAATATAGTTCTTTAGACATTGGATAAGAAAAAAATTTATGGTGAAGTTGGTATTACCTGGAACAATTGGGAGGGGGCTAAAAGAAAAGGGTGCAGAGACTGTAGACTTGCAAAGTGCGCTTTAATAATTAGGAGTAACCTCTGGAAGATTCTGGTCTACAGTAACCAAATGGAACAAAGTACAGACGAATTGCTGGAGACTATTTGGTATGAAAAATGGTAACCTTTTTGCTCAACTTAAAGACATTGACAAAAAAAAATGCTTATTTAAGAAATAGAATAACAGAAACCTGGAAATAGTTACATTAATACAAATAGAAGCCAATAGTTAGACTTGCTCAATGGTCCTAAAATTTAAGAACACCAGCATGAATTTTGAGATTTAGTTAAAATTATATTACAGGATTGAAGATAGTGTATAACCTTACCAGAGAAAGTATTAACTTCATATATTAACTAAACGTTTAAATTATTTTGTTTTTTTAAGTGGTTATCCAATACAGTTCCTTCTTAGCTAAAAGACGGATTTAATAATTTCATAAGAACAAAAAAACCTTACTTACTATAACACTCTGTTCCATTGTTTACGTAACCTTGTTTACATTTACAATTGTATGAACCAATGCTGTTGGAACAAGATGACTCGACCGGACAGGACTTCGACAGTTTGCACTCATCTATGTCTGAAAGGCAAATGACAAATAATAATAATAATAATAATAAAATAATAATAATTCAGACTTTCCTTGATAAGCCAGAATAGGTATCAATACTGGCTCAGTTAATTGGGAATTCTCAGTCTTCTTATCTTATCTTTTGATATCACCTTACTCTTACATACGTCTTATTTTAATACTAACGTTTCAAATGGCTGCTGAGTAATTGTGGCAAGAATTAAAATACTTCATCCTTAGTAGGTCTGACCACGGATTTCTTAAATACCTGGACTGTCAACTTGAGGCCCAAGCTAAAATGAGCGTAGGTCTAAGATCTGTTTGGAAAATTAAAGCTGAATTGTTTATATGGGTCTACAACATTTAGGAATTTGAGAGAAGAACAAAAAAAATATGCTCTGTATGAAAGGTAAAGACAAAGAAAGGTAGGTCAAGAAAATTGAAAAAAAATTGTCTGTGAGATCATAGGTCCAAAGATGGACGTAGTTAATATGAACTTTCTATCATCAAACATATTTTACTTAAAAAACTACATGGTAACCTTTAGAGAGGCAATGTTCAAAATTCATTACTACTTCGTTCCAATTAAGCTGAAAATGGTTAATACATATAGAGTTATGGTTTGAATACAATAATTCTTCCTCTCTTTGTATGATGTTGTTTCTTATATCCCTCCGCACTGATCCAATCCAAAACCTTTTTTGCAGAAAGCTTTATGAAGCAGTTACAGAGTCGGCAATTTCTGCAGCCAATATTTGGGAACTTATAGTCACATATCTCGTGAATTTTCTTAAACACCTCATGAAACATCTTTGTACAAAATGTTTCGTTGTGAGTTTGAAAAATGTGCATCAATACTGGGATAATTCTTACAAATTAATTTTTAGGGATGAAAATTTCCAAGACGATAATTCTTGGATAGAATCAGAGTCTTGAAGTGATTCTGGTAGGTCATCCTCATACTCTAGGTTCATTTTTGGACAGAAATACCCACAAAATAAGATCAAGGGCTGACCTTACTGTGCATTTTAGTTATGAAGAAGGTTCAAAATATTGTTTACGTAATTCAAGATTGTCGCCATTGTCGGTGAATTCATTTCCACAAATATCATTTTCGACAATCTTTTGTGTTCAACATGTAACTTGAAGTTTTCCGTCTCTCTAACTGCAGACCATTGAAGACTTGTTCAGCCGATCTAAAATAGTTCGTCCCAATAACTGCCGGTATATCCCCAACTTTCCTTCTGTCCCATTATTGTTTGACGAAGGGCGCAACTGGTTTCACTGGTCAGCCCTTTCGCTTTGGTCTAGTACGGAATTGTTCATCAAGTTAAATATGGTAGCCATATTTACCGAAACTTTCAGGTGCAAGTCTGGTGGTGGATAGAACCGTGGGGTGTATATAGCATCTTGATTCTGGCACTTACAACTAGGTGATTGACAGAAGAAACAATCAAGCTTTGGGAATTCTTATGCAAGATATTTTCCGATTGACTGATTGACTAATTAACCTTTATGAGGCCGAAGATAAATCTTCCAAATTGTATCGAATGAATCAACTTTGTCAACAGTTCATATAAAATTACGCTCTTCAGTTTTAATACAGGAATCAAGCGAGCAACAAATACATGGCTCCGAAACAACGATTGATCATACTTGCAAAAATAGATTTGCTTGAAGAGGTTATTTGGTATTTTTGGCATTCCAGAGTATGTATTACCCTTGATATTACGTTTTTTGGCTGTCGTTAAATTATTCAACAGCACAGTGAAGTGTTCTTTCATATTCAATTGAACTATCTGGTATCACTGGCGAGCCAGAAAATTCTCTTATGTTTTTATGACATGGAAGAACTAATAACTGTCGCATTGCACCCTGGCCATTTCTGCGTTGGAGATAAAAATTTATTGCGTTAGTCACCAGGTCGTGTAAATATCAGTTTTTGTTCAGAGCAGAAGGTTGGGCACACATGAATTTAAGGTTTTGACGCATGTTAGGACCACGTTCATCGACAATAAATTTGTCCAGTAGATTCAGGATGATGTTCTAGCATACAATATATTAGAGCTAATGAACAGAGATGTAGAGGTTAATCGTAAAGTGATGTTATTTATGCGCAAATATTTTGCTACCTTGTTAGAAGATCTTTTGAATGAATCTGATGATAACATTATTGTGCCTTCTAAAGGTTTCAACTAAGAAACGGGAGTAGACTTATATAAAAACTGATATGTTGAAGGGATTCTAATCACTTTGTAAGTCTTGATTTGATATTTTTGAGAACTGTATACTCAGGAGGCACCGAGGAGCAGTGATTTAAAAAACAAATCTGAGTGAAACATGTCTGGCTTGTCGAGCCGAAGATGGAAGGTGGAACTGACGGTACTGGAAATCCACCTCTCACCTTTTTCTTAGGACAATCCGGTGGCCAATCTATTAACCTGCAAGATCTCGCAGGTTAATAGATTGAATAAACTTTCCCTCCAATGTTGCTGTTTGCCAGAATCAGTTCGAAATACATAAATTGTATATATCTCTTCCTTAAACGAATTTGTAACTCTGTAATTTGACCGACAAGGTGTTCTGTGGCATATTCTTTGAAAAATAAAACAATATCTAACAAAAGCTGTCAACGGAATAAACTGTGTAAGTAGGGGAATTTCATAGTTTTTTGTTGAACAGTTGCACTGCATGACGAGTAACTCGTGGCTGCATTATGCAAATTAATGAAACTGTATGTGGCACGAGAAAATTATGAAATCACGTCATCAGTTTCTTTGATTATCGACTCATGAATTCTATGACATAGACAATTTTCTGAAATTGGTGTCATTAGAACTTTCGAGCCCATTAGCTTGCATTTGTACAAACAGTGCGATCTGGTAGAGAAAAATACCCGTGCGCACATTTTAGTGTAAGATGAAATTGACAATCCGAGTAGTTAAGAAGTCCGTGGTCTCATTAACCTGTATCAAATAATTTGATTCTGATTCAGCCACTAAAGAAACTCGGTACTAGAAAACTGTCATCTTTGGCGAAATAATAGCAATTCCAAAATCAGTACTCTGATAATTTAGTACTTGTCAGGATACCAAGCACTATTAATGTATTATTAACTTAACTTAACATACATTGTATGTTTTTGTGGCATACATTAGTGAATCGATGTTAATTAAAAAATATATCTTATTTGTTAGTAATTCGTAAATTGTACAAAAAAAGTTGTGGGTTATATTTTTTTCATCATGTGGCGCTGTTTCCAGTAAAACCAGATTGTGCACTAACATGTGAATGTATTTTCCATTTAAATTTATATTATAACGATTTATTTGATTTGAACTATTGAACTATTGAGATGTGGCTGTAATTTCTTGAAGAAGCATTGAAGAAAACTGGATCTTGATAGCAAATTAACTTAGTTATACTTAGCAGCTTCAGCTAGCAAGGATTTGTTTTCAATTTTGCCACATTACTGCTGTCTTGATGTTAGTGGTGACGATTTACCAGTGGAAGTAAGTCGAAAACAAATGTACAAACTTTACATTTAGCTTGATAATGCATTTAAAATTCTATATAAAACTTAAGGTTTTTAATGTAGACATTTATTTTCAGAGAAATACTACACTGTTCAAAACCCTAGCAATATTCTAAAATTGAAGTACCCCAAGGCACAATTTTAAGCATTTTCACAACATTGCTTTTTTTGTTGATTACTCTCTAAGATACAAAAGTCTAGTCTCCATTCACGAGATTACTAAAATCCTCCCTTTCATTATTAGTATAGAATTAAAGATATCAAAATACTTAGAAATCGCTACATATCCTTTCCTAGAATGTTTTTGAGTGATGGGAAGACAAGGCTTTACTATGGGAAGACAAGGCTTTACTATGAGAAGACAAGGCTTTATGAAAAGGAAAGCGAAGCTGCATTCTAACAAAGAGGTTCTTGTTCTGATTTCTGGGGATTACCTAAGAAGAAGTTCGAACATAAGAAAGGTCTTGCTGCCAAGACGTATTTGATTGCCGTTAAGAAAAGTCTCCTTCTAGACAGCATCTTCCGAAGGCGAGTAATCTAATTAAATGATGTTTTGGCAAAAAATGTTGTATTAGGAGAATTGAAAACATTATTTCTGTATCATGATAAGGCCAAGAGTAAAATATTCTGGTCACTGGTAGTAATTTTTCATTAGAAACTCAAATATTCTATTAAACCGTTATCAACATAAGCATTTGAAACTCTCTTTCTAGGTTCTCTCATGGTAGTTAGGAATAAACGAGAAAAAAGTAACTTACCTTGACAATTCGATCCATTGTTGATTGAGATGTCAAAAAGTTGGGAAGGATAAGAAAATCCAGATTGGCATTGGCATGTTATACCACCCTTAATATCTTGGCAAGTAGTATTTAATTTGCAATGGTCTGTAAAGTAAGGGCATTTCCCTGAGTCTGAAAACGAAACATTGAAGAAAACGTATTGAAATAATATATAAACATTTCCATTTATTCATTGTCAATTTGGAATACTATTTATGCATAAGGTACTGGGTATGCATAAATTATTATTTAATGTGATAAGTATGTGTAGGTATACCTTTTGTAAAATATAATTAAATGCAGATAGGTTGCTTTTATGGTCGTTGCTTTACTGGAGTGACTTAAGTGAAAGAAAACATAAAATACAATTAAAATGTGTTTTTAAGTAACTTTTTTCAAAAAATAGCTGTTCTTTTAGCTGATTCAAGTGGTTTATTCTTAGTAAATCTTGAATAGTACTCCAAATTTAATAATCTTTTAAGTGTTAATCAACCCCTCTTTCTATGTTTAAAATTTATGGCATAATGTATACATTGTTACAAGGTACAGATCTTTTTGAGTATCAGTGTGCAATGCCAAATTAATTATTTAGGAGTGTTTACTGCAAGTCTTAATTTCAATTATTTTGCATATCCATGGCTGAAACCTAATTCTTGAATAACTGTCTGTACTTCAATTAGTGTTGGATACGGATTCGTATAGGAACGTCAAGATAAAATGCCTTGGTTTAATAACAACTGGGTACCTAACCCCAACCCCAAAAAATCAGAAGCTGTATCCTAAGGTATTTACAACAAGCTTAACGCCCAAGAACCTTGAAATAATGACATTTCGGTTCTTCTATAATTAAAGAGAACAAATTTAAATATCTTGGAATAACTCTAGCTAGGACTGACAGGACAGGCACTAAAGGTCTTTAAAAAAATTAATCCAATATCTAGAATTGCTGGAAATAGTAACATCTTACATTACCTAAAAAATAGCAGCCATAATATATCGCACAGTGGTTGAACTAATCAAGATATAATGTGCTTCTATTGATTTCTAGTATTGAATAGAATGACGTTTCCATTACAAAATAACACGTGTAGATAATAAACTCTGTAAACTAATTGGTACTGGTATGAAAACATTCATCCCATCGAAACAAGAAGAACGATAAGTTAATATCCACATCAAATAAACAAGATTGACTTAATTGATTTTAAACAATTAGATCATTGGAGCTAATTTGGAGGTAAAGGAAGTAGCTCATTGTCCAAAATCCAAAACTGAAGCTGGAAGAATAGATTTTTCCTTTTGAGGACTTATTTTTTACGAGTGCCTAGAAAAATTTAAAACAGAAACATGCTTTTGTGCATTTGACTTCTTTTCCAAGATTTCACTTTTTAGCCTCATCATTGACTTTGACTCTTCCATTGATGCTTTTATTTATATGATTTGTGTTCAACTTTTCCCCACCCTTTATATCTTCTTTTTGTTTTTTTCAAGCAGGTCCTTGATTGAGAGGGGAATTTATTAATGACGAAGTACACCTATTAAAATATGTGCTGTTATCATTATCATCATCATCATCATCATCATCATCATCTTCATCATCATTATCATTATATAGCTTTGTCATTTATTTCTATTAGAATATAGTATTATAAATAATTATGATAATAATAATGATAATAATAATAAATTATTTCTAAGAAAGGTACTGTCGTCGTAAGAGAGTGGAAAAGTAAACTTGAAACCTCTGGTGGCTTGTTGCTGCCTGCGTTCAAGTTAATTTACCGACATCAAGAACTGAAGCCGAGAAGTGAAACACTGAACATAATAAAAATAAATTATTATACTTTTTCTTGTTCTTTTTCTCGTACAGAAATCTGATGTCAGTATAAGTAAATGTAGAAATAACAATCATTCAAATACAGAGAGCACTTTTAATCACAGAGCGCCTAAATAGGTAACACAATTTACTTGAAGAACACCTAATAAAGCTACTTAATTTCCATAGAATATTATCTGTAAATATTTGTCAGATAATAAAAATTCCATAAAAGAGAAGGAAAACAAGTTATGATTGAAAGTCTTTTGGTGTTATTAGAAAAAAATTATATACATTAATGACAGAAGACTCCGTTAATTGTGGTGTTGAGCAAAAATCAGCAGGAATTATGTAATAAGAGAATATCTTTAATTAGGACAAAAACAATAATTCTAATTTGATCTTGTAGAATTTGTTTAAAATTATTTAGATTGACGAGAAGCATCCACATAAGGATAATATTGATCATTGAAATTTATATATATAGTTTTTATATTTTTATAATACAAAATGACACAACCAAATGCAAAAAAGGTTAAGTACTCTTAAAAAAATATATTCTGGCTACAAATAATATAATTAAACTTAGAAAAAACGGAAAACAAGTATTGAATAACCAAATCAAATTTTAGGGAACAAATCTGCGTGTTATTTGACAATATATATGAAATTCAATATGTTGTATATCATTAAATATCTATATGGCAAATTCTATCGAAATGTAATTTTGAATTTTGTTATGCTTCCGGTCATATTTGTGTCATGAATAGTGCCAAGTGACTAGACACTAACAAAAAATTTAAGAGAAAAGACAAAGCAGAACAATAAGACAAGAGCACATGGCTTTTAGAGGCCTTTTTAATTCAAACAGTTTAAAGTAAGGAATGTGAAATTAGCCACTACGTTAGTTTAACAGAAAAATAAAAAACGTTATGTGTTAAGTCTTAAGTGTTATGCACAGAACAAATAACCATAATATATCCAAAACTTACCTAAGCTGAACAAATAATTAACAATATAGCCAAAACTTTATTCAAAAATTTACTTAAAATTAAACACATTTGCTAAGCTGACAATTTTAAACAAATATATACCGTACCGTATACTGGAATATATACCAAAACCTATCCAGACTGAAAGAGTAATCAATTATGTATGTATCCAAAACTTTATCTAAAAAGGTACTGAAATATATATGCTGGACTACAGTTGTATGCAGTTATAAACTATATCATCCAATTATATACTGGAATATATACCAAAACCTATCCAGACTGAAAAGGTAATCATTTATGTATGTATCCAAAAATTTATCTAAAAAGGTACTGAAATATATATGCTGGACTGACACTTGTATGCAATTATAAACTTCATCCTCTAATTATATACTGGAATATATCCCAAAACTTACCTTTTGATAGAAACTTTGAAATTCTGTCGATTACTCGAACTAGAGGCCAGTCACCAAGCTGTGTTAAATTTACCCCAAGAGGCTGATTAAATCTATTAATTGGAAAAGTTTGTAAAATTTTTTGTTTGACTGCATTAACATGAAATGACGTGTAAAGCTCCAGTGTTTGATTTGTTGATAAATTAAGATGTCGAGAAAGGATTGCTTGAATTTTGTAAGAGGTAGCATTTTCATGAATTTGATTCATTGGAGTAGAGATATATTTTGCAAGTTCATTCTTTAAAAGACGGCTCAGCATAACACTGTATGTATTTGTAGTATCATTTGGGAGATTAAGCAGTTTCTTCACCTCCTGCACTTGAAGGTTTTCAAGAGTGTTGTGTGGTGCATTTTCTGAAAGTTTTTTTGTTACCACCTCGTTATATCGGACTCCAAAATACTTAGGAAAAATAGAAAGTAAATTTTCTTTATCTGCCTCTTCTGAATTAAATCCGAATATTCGTTTGGAAACTGCTACTGAGGTATTCATAAAATCCGACTGCACTGACGACACAATAGCTTGTTTTATATTAGTTTTATTCATTTTTCCATTCATTATCTGGTTAACAGAATCCATAGACAGTAAATATAAAGAATGAGGAGGTATTGACAAATTTTTAGTGGAGTTGATCATGTTTGTGAGATTTTTGAACGTAAATTCTACGGTGGCTTTGGTCAGCCCCGTGCTCAAATCAATGATCTTTTGAACCTCTTTTGTGGGTATCTGTGTTCCTGCAACAAAAAGTTTCAAAGGAGTCATTGTACTTAAATTATGTCTAGAAACATTGCCTTCATATCTAAGATAGATCAGTGGAACGTAGAACTTAGCCTTTATTGATGTGATTTGGGTGAAAAAAAGTTTTAAAACATCTTTCATAATCTTATCTTGGTAACTTTTCCAATCAACCCTCACAATTGCCCTAGCTTCATTAAGTGAGAAATTTTGATAAAGGTATAATTCTTGTGAGTTTCCTTCAGCCTGAAGATAAAGTGGGAAGTCTACAAGCGTACAAGTGTCAAAAAGTTCTGCCAAGGAGAGACTCATAATACTGACATCTGTTGATCGACATAGCTGCTTCAAGTCACGTATCTTTGAATTTTTAAATCTTATTACTTGGTCTTTAGCAGGCAATTTCTCTTTCAGCCTAAAATAGGAAGATTCCCATAAAGTTTTATTTTCATCACTTTTGAAAATAGCTATTTTCATTTTGGTATAAATCTTTTGGAATTTATCAAAGGAGATGTTCAATTTCATTTCCATCGTTTTTGGTGTGAGATAATGGCTAGTAATAATATGGACTACTTTAAAATATAACATTTTGGGAAACACTATCGGTATCTTTGGATACAAATCAAAGAGTAAACTCATATTATCCAGTTCATAAGCACTCATGTTTACTAATGACGATATTTCTGAAAGCGTCAAATTGAACTCGTTACAGAGCTGTATGAGGCGGCCCTTGGCAATACCTGGGCTTTCCAACTCAATAAACTTGTCTAATATACTCTTCATTGTCCTGTTGTAACTGGTAAGCCAATTTCTAGAATAGGGATAATAGTCCATTAGGGCATTCAGAGAATTATTTTGGAGAAAAAATTGTAGTCTTGAAGATCTTAATTGTTTGCTAATATATCTTTGAATAATGGTTCCATTAAGACCGGGGATCTCATCAGCAATACCAAAAAGAGTTTTATCTCCCCATTTTGAAGAACTAATATTTGCCTTCATTGCAAGATCTTGTAAATTCTTTGAAAGGTTGATTTCTTGTTCTAAAAATAAAAATGTTACATGAAAATATGTCATTGTTTTACAAAACCAAGCAAAAATTCATATACAGAGTGTTAAAGTACACACAAAGACACGCATGAGCTACTTATACAAATTTTGATGTCTGGTTTTTTTAGGCAATCAACAGAATATTAGATGCACACACACAGATATATATATATATATATATATATATATATGTAATTTTTTGTCCAATTCACTGTCTTTATCAATGATTAGCTACTTGGAACGGAAAATGTAAAAAAATAGAAAAGATCTAAACAATCTATTTTCCAAGAGATTCTTAATAGGCTTTTAATTTTGTAACTAGGAAACAACAATGTCAAGATAAATTCACACAACCTAGATCTTTTATTTATCTCTTTTACTTTTAGATTCATATAAATTGATGACATTTCCCATATATTTTCCCTCTCTTTATATACTTTTTATGTTTTCTGTTGCAAGGTAATATTGAGATACATATCACCTTATAGATAAAAACATATTTGTATATATATATATATTATAGTAGTGACCATTTGGTTAAATAAAAGATTACTACTTAAAGGTTTCTCCTGCTACATTCCTTGAAGTACTGCTCCAAATTTGTTCCTCTGTTGTAGGTGATATAGCACTGAGTTTGTACACTATAAAGAAGATACGATCACGGGAGGGAAAAATCAATAAAATAAAAAAGAAGTATTAGGTACTGAAAAAAAAAGAAAAAGTGGCTTCAATATCTTGCTCAGGTTGAAAGACGTAATGAAATGTACCATATTCAATGTAATATGAAATAGTATTATTAACAAACCATTAAGCTGCCATTTAGCATTTTTATTACCTAATCAGATTATATAGTCATTATATATACATATACATATATACATATACATATATACATATATATATATACATATATATACATATAAATACATAAACATACATATATATACATAAACATACATATATATACATATACATACATATATACATATATACAAATATTTATACATATATATACATATACATACATATATATACATATATATATATACATATATACAAATATTTATACATATATATACATATACATACATATATATATACATACTTATACATATATATATATACATATATACAAATATTTATACATATATATATACATACTTATACATATATATATATATAGAGAGAGAGAGAGAGCCTAAGCCCCCAGCTGGTGGTCTTGCNGCTTTCGATTCGGTTATCCGTATTAAAGTGCTCAATACATAAATGCAGAGCGTAATATAA
This sequence comes from Morbakka virulenta, assembly GCA_003991215.1. NCBI lineage: Eukaryota > Metazoa > Cnidaria > Cubozoa > Carybdeida > Carukiidae > Morbakka > Morbakka virulenta. Next base: position 1,018,398 of record RDPX01000027.1, read on the forward strand.
GATATGATAAGTTGATAAGTTCCAACTTATCATATCTTATATATATACATATATACAAATATTTATACATATATATACACATACATACATATATATATACACATATATATACATATATACAAATATTTATACATATATATATACATACTTATACATATATATATATATAGAGAGAGCCTAAGCCCCCAGCTGGTGGTCTTGTTGTTCTGATGGAGAATAAAGATGGTAATAATGGTGTAGTAGCTGCAGCGGGAGTGAAGCAAGGCACTGGTGGTGAAAACACACCTGTGTTGGAGGAGAATACCGTGGATGATCACTCATTACCTGATTAACATTCAGCCAAGTATATAACTGTAGGGGTCTCCCCAAATCAAGTAAAGATCTGCAAGCACGATCTGATATCCTACATCTGCTGAAGAATAATGACATTGTGTGCTCCCAAGAAACTTGGTTCAGCACCCAGGATCCAGCTGAACTCAAAAACCTGCATAAAAATTTTCATGGCATTGGTGTCTCTACGACTGATTATCGTGATGGCATAGTACCTGGAAACTTCCAGGTGGGGTAGTGATCCTCTGGAGATATAACTTGGAACAATTTATAAAACCTGCATTTCTTAGTTTGAATTGGTGTGTAGCCATAGAACTGACAATTGATGCTGGATGCCAATATATTTTTGTTTAATATCTTATCAATGTATGAGTAATGAGGAGAGATATGTTGAAAATCTTGGTGCTATTAATGCTATAATTGAGCTCGAGCTTGACAGCACATGATATGCTGTTATAGGTGACAGAAATGCAAACCTTAGATACACGGAAAACTAATTATTTGCTAGTCATATGATGCACTTTTGCTCTGAAAATAACTTAACAATCTCATTCCAATTGTTTTTACCAAATGGCACGTACACCTATGTCAGTGCTTCCTGGGGCTCAGAGTCTTGGCTTGATCATGTAGTAACAAGTCATGATTTCCATCAAATTATTGCAAACATGTCTATTGGTTATGATGTGACGGATGAAAACGATATACCTATTCATAAATCTTTAAATGTAAAAAATATACCGGAAACCACTACTATATCTACTTTGTCGTCACCAAGACTGCACTGCAATAATTTATCTGACAATGATTGTACAAAATATAGAAAAGTAAGTAAATCACTACTTAGTGAGATACATGTACCTGATGGTATATATGTCACTTGCCAGTAAACTTAGCAAAATGAACAAAAGTGCTTTCTGAAAAGAAATCAAGTTGATGAACAATAGCAAAATGCCACTTCCTACTGGTATAAATGGTGTCACAGGTGCAGCTGCTATAGCTGAATTGTGGAAAAATCATGTTAAAGATTTATTCAATTATCTCAACTATAGGGGTGCAGGTAACCCCAAATATGATATAAATGCTGAATATGCAGATATATGTGTGTCCAAAGAAGAGATTGCATGTGGGATTCGTAAATTTGATTCAAATAAGTCGTGTGGTCTTGATGAAATCTATGCTGAGCATCTGAAGTATCCATCTACAAGACTACTTGAACTACTTAGTCTATGCTTCACTAATCTTATTGTACATGGCATTTTACCTGATACAATGATGTCTGTTGTTCTCATACCTGTAATAAAGGATAAAACAGGGAAGATCAGCTCTAAGGACAATTATAGACCAATTGCATTAGCCAGCATTTTGAGTCAGGTCATTGAAATTATTTTACTTGATAGAATGTCTGATTATCTTATGGCAAATCCTAATCAGTTTGGATTTAAAAGAAAGCTTGGCACTGACCAATGTATATATGTTCTGAAAGAAATTATTGATGCCTATAGGGTATTAAATGTGGGTATATTTGTATGTTTTTTAGATGCCAGTAAAGCATTTGACAGGGTAAACCATATTGTATTATTTGATAAAATGATAAAAAGGAGTGTGCTTGGTTGTATTGTCAGACTGCTTATGTATTGGTATTCCCATCAGAAAATATGTATAAGGTGGGGAAATGTTTATTCCACCGAATTTACTGTAACTATTGGTGTGCGACAAGGATGAATTCTATCCCCGTATTTATTTAATACATACATATATATATATATATATAAATATATATATATATATATATATATATATATATATATATATATATATATATATATATATAAAAAAATATATATATATGTATATGACCTTAGTGACAAGGTGAACAATTGTNTATAAGTTGGGGAAATGTTTATTACACCGAATTTACTGTAACTATTTGTGTGCGACAAAGATGAATTCTATCCCCGTATTTATTTAATACATACATATATATATATATATATAAATATATATATATATATATATATATATATATATATATATATATATATATATATATATATAAAAAATATATATATATGTAGATGACCTTAGTGACAAGGTGAACAATTGTAAAGTTGGCTGTGCATTTGTCAGTATGTTAATTAATAATATAATGTGCAGTGATGATTTGGAGCTAATATGTCCATTCGTGGCTGGCATGAACAAGCTGCTTAGAATTTGTGAAAATTTTAGCATTAGGCATGACGTTAAATACAATTCTTTAAAGAATGCAATAATGTTGTTCAGCTCAAAACAGCTTAAATGTGCTAAATTACCAGGATTTAGACTCAATGGTGTGGAATTAAATGAAGTTGACAACACACAATATTTAGGTCACTTTATCACAACCGATCTAAGTGATGATGCCTATATTACCAGACAATGCAGGCAGCTGTATGCCCAGGGAAATGCCATTTTGAGAAAATTCCACATGTGAAATATTGAAGTAAAACTCATATTGTTTCCTGGATAAGTCAGAATATAGTTTTGTCAAATCTATTGTTGTATCCCGTTTAAAATACTCATCACGGTTGGGGTTAAATTGGTATAACATGCTATATGTACACTTCATGTAGAAAAGTTATAGTATTAGTGTAGTTGTTTATCATGTTTATATGGACCCCTGTATTATATATTATTATATATGTATGGTCGAGTCCGAAAAAAAGTTATTGAAATGAATATATACATATATATATATATATACATTCATATATGTATACATACATACATGCATATATATATATATATATATATATATACATATATACATTTATACACACACACACATATATATATATATATATATACATATACATACATACATATACATACATCTATATATATAAATACATCTCTCTCTCTATTTATATATATATATATATACTCAATCTGCAGACAGTACTGTTTCGCTCTTTGTGGGCTCATCAGTGTAGCACAGAGCTTCTGAGAAATAACTCTCTGGCCATGTTGCCGGAGCAAACACAGCTTAAAGAGTGCTCAAACTACGCATGCGCAGTAAGCATTACATTATATATATATTTATATAACGTTGTTTTGGTGTCACATAGTGCTAAAGAGACATTAATCTGGAGGCTCTTTTGAGTTAATTCAGAAATATCACTTTTTGACAATCTTTGACAATTTTATATTCTTTGTCATAAGTCAACTTTAATCTGGCTCTTCTATAGACAATGGCCTCAATAAAATCTCATAACTATTACTTTACGTGAAAATTTATTGTCTCATTGGAAGCCATAGATATAGTAGATTTATTACGTGATGAGTAGTAAGATTTTTCTGAGCTACGCTTCAGCAGGTACTTCTCCAATCGTCAGGAATGACAAAAGAAAGAAGTATCTTTCAAAACCCAGCTCAGAAAAAGCTACTCATGAAAGGATAAAAGTTCTATGTCTATTACATCTCACGTTTTCATTTTTCTTTCAAACGAGAAACATAGCTAGGAAATGTTACTTTATCAGGAGTGTAACATTTATTGTTAAATATCTACAGCTAAAGCTTGATAAAGTTGTAATTTATTTCTTGCTTTGCCAATCTATCCACATCGTACAGTTACAAGACGGAAACAAACAAAAGTATCATTACTTATCAAACTAAAGTACACGTATGTAAATAAAGCCATCCCTAAAATGTTATTTTTCTGGAATTTTTTTCTGAAAATATTATTTGTTCATTCAGGATATCCAAATAAAAGTTTCGCTCTGGTTATTATGTTAAGCTTTTGCACAGAATTTATTCATGTGTACAAAACTAATTCTGCAAAGGAATAATCAAGATTAATAAAAATATTTCAAATCTTAAAAATATATTTTAGAAAATTAAATAGCTGTCCTCCTTCTCTGATCTACATTGGTAATTCTCAGATATGGAACCACTATCTGGGATCACCACCTCAAGCATGATATTGAGAAGATGGAGCAAGTTGAAGCCACAGCAGTGCACTTTGTCACGCAAAATGTTAGGTCAAATACACTTGGGTTTATGAGAAGACTACTAAGTAAGCAAGAGGGCCCAAGGCCACAAGAAAGGCTGGGACAACTTGTCTTACGCTTTTTTACAAAGTGTTTGCGGACTTGTTGCCTTTCCAATTCCTGATATAACAGAAGGCTGATAGCAAAATTGGACCAAGATCAAGAGTAGACTTTATTACCAACCACCCTATCAACAAGTATTCCATAAATGAAGAGTGTTTTGCAGTGCCAAACAGTAATACTGAACAAAATAAACAGTTATTATTCTCCAGCCAGCAGTAGATTGGGTCACCTAATCAACAATATCGTCAATGCCACCTAGTTTCAGTTTCAAGTCGGTCTTGGTTACTATCAAACACTAAAATTTCTTCATACACTGCTCGCCCCAGTTTCATTGCATTGATGACAAGTTCATAAATGAAAGGAACTTATTTAAAACATACAAATTCATAAACATTTCAGTGCTGTACAAGCTATGGACTCACCTATAAATACTTTTGAAGAGGCATCATTCCAGCAATTAAATATCCATATTAGAATTAAGAAACTAGAGCAACTGTTCTGAGAAGTAACAACTTTGCCCATGATTTTGTATGCTTACTTAACCAGCAGAAAATCTTTTATTGCTCAGTAAACGTTTCTGCTACGGGTGGAAACAATTTATCCTTGAGGTCTTACTCTTTACTAACGGCTACGCAAAAGCCGTAACGTTTTATGAAAATTTGTTGGGAACGACATTCACGTCAGTTGCACTGGTAATCATTTTTGAAATACCAGCGGAAGTTTAAACAAAGTGATCTTAAAGTCTCTGAAATATCTTTTCTTTATTCAGGAAAAAAAAGACTAACGTGCTGAAGTGTACTTTTTCAAATGACTTAGTCATGAACGAATTTGTAGCTCACTTTTTATTCAGCAAGAATCAATTTATCAAGGGAATAATACTCTACGTTTGGATAAAGTCCTTGGATTAATTGATTCCATTAGATTTGTCAACATTGTATCATATACTCGTAAAATGAAAAGGCATGCGCATGAACTTTAGATGAAATAAACTATTTTACAGACTTTTTTACAAACGAGAGGCAAAGTACTTCAAAAACACAGCTTGAGAAAGTTGTTTATACAAACCTATTAATCAAGTCACCTTTCATAAAAATATTACAATGGATGCATTAATTGTCAGCTTTAATCAATACTAAACTTGTATTATTGACTTATACCTGACGCAATTGGTGGTTTTTGTACAAAAAAACCTGACAACTGAGAAATAATCACATAAAAACGAAAGAAAAGTGAAACTGTGGAATACCGTCAGGATTTACCTTTTCACAAGAAATAATAAACATGTTGATAATTAAAAAAAACACTATTTATCTATGCACGTGAAATGACTAGAAGATGTGGAAATAGAAATAGAACAGAGATACTTTATTACCCTAATTCCAATGTGTCAAGTCAGAGGTTTCTTCCTAGATCTTTCATGAGCCATTAAGAAACAGGGCCACTTTGTCGGGTGATAATTATTTAAAATAGGAATACTTAGAGACCTTGGAAGCTTTGTTCTTTGAGATCAAACCAACCATAAACGCCAAAGATGAATATAGGAGCAGGGCGCTAACAATAAAGTTTTAGTTGCTGTTAGTTCTCTAACCACTATACCTACTTTAGACGTGCTTGTGTAGAATGTTATGATGACCAACCCAAGAGAAAGGACCTCCCCACGGAGGGTCCTGGGGGGGCTATCCGTATGTCTTGCATTTTATGGTGTCTTGCATGCTTTGTGTCCCACTTTTTCTTGATTTGTTCCTTCCTTTCGGGTCTTTCATAGGTGGATATCTGTGAAAGACAAAAATGGGCCCACTGTTCCATCAATGAAAGACCCAGAATGTTATTATTTTTAGATCTGAGGATGAGAGTAATCTCGAAATTATTTATAAATAATTATAAAATCTGTCTGGCTTGATGCGTGATTTATAGATAATTATTTTGTTCCATCTCCACATTTATTTAGAGAAAATTAGTTCTGAAGATTCAAGCAGATATCATTGTTAAAGTGCATTTTTTCAAGATACCAAACTTTGTGCTTTAACCTTTATCATAATCATCAACTAAAAGAAAACTATTTTAATACTTTGCTTGTACCCAGACCCCAGAAGCAACAATATCACTTTGGAAATAGAACAAAATAACTTGAATCTTTAAAATTTCTTTCAAAATTATTTGGTATTATCTCTATTTATTTTTTTAAAAAGTTTAAAAAGGAAGTAATTAGCATACACTACGTCATATTTTTGTTTGTGCAAACTTCACCTTAGCTTTACATTAGAAGTCATATATTCTGCTCTTAAAAATACTAAAAAGTAATCAAAGAGAAAATAGAAAGAAAATGGGAAGAGCAAATGAAGTTTTGTAAAACTCTAAGGTAAACCAACTGATTCATAAAAGTTGTACAGGAATTTCAGATATAAACAAAAGCAAAACACAATACTTAAAAACAGTCTCTATGTCACTATGCACTAAAATATTATGCTTCAATTTTCTTCTTACCAATGATGTAGCCTCTTTTAGAAGAAGAGCTGCTACTGCATGATAATTGTTTTCAGAAAAATAGCAAACTCCTTGTGATTTGAAGTATCTTTGCTAAAAGTGATTACCATTTTCATATTTGTCATATCTTTAGGCAACATACAAGAAAAAAATGTTTAAAATCAGAAACTGGAGTGGATAACATCTTCTTTTAGAAGGTGTAGCACACCTTCTAAATATATTTATTGTAACAACGAATGAACAAAAAATAAAACACGGCAGTAAACAAAACAATAAACTGTAAAATCAAGTAGAGAAAAATCAAACATAGTCATTAAAAGCTATCAATCATAATGAAAATCTATTTTATATAGTTTTAAAAAATGCAACATCAACTGGTGCCATATCTAGGAACATACTCAGATTTTCTCCATCGAATTTTATCTCGTTGCAGTGTTTCTTATATGGTGATGCTTTTTATGACACACACAATTTTGCAACCCTTTCAGAAATCACCTTGCTAGAAAACATGATTAAAATTGTCTTTCCGGTAAAAAAAAGTTTTAACAGAGAAATATGTTACAGGTTTGTAAGTTAGTAAAGCATCAACTTGACTAAAACCCATGATATGGTGAGGCTGCATTTGCACAACAACAAAAGGATTTAAAATATTTCCTTGCGGCAACATTTTTACCTGATCAAGTGATGAAAAGATCTTTCTCTCTCTCTCTCTCTCTCTCTCTCTCTCTCTCTCTTTCTCTCTTCCGGTGCTCTAGGTGTCATATCCATTACAGAGGCTGGCGATCATGATTTTCCACAGATTTGTATCTCCCATCATATGTAGCAGATCTCCAGCTTTTACTTTTTCCTTCTTACTTGCTGATATACACTTTTCAATATGGCACTTGGGACTTACAAATTATGTTAATTTTTGTCTTCCTCTGCTTCTTTTGCCTTCAATACGATCTGTAAGGGTAAGATTTTCTAGCCCTTCCTTTCTGGTGATATGTTCGATATCTGCATTTCACGGATTGTTTTTGTCAGACACCTTTCTGCTCCAGCTTTTCTCAAAACTGCCTCATTTGTTTGATGGTCTTCCCATGATATTCTCATCATTGTCCTGTAAAACCAAATATAGTGATAGTGATGGTAGTGATATTGTCCACCACTTACCACATAACACAGTAGATATTACATTAACTTCCAGTAGCCTCTTCTTTGTAGCCATTAATATTTTGCGATGTTTTAAGACCTTCTCTAATTTTTCAAAAGTACCTTTTGCAATCCCTATCCGTCTCTTGATTTCCAGGTCATACTTTCCAATTTCTGTTATATAGCTACATAAGTAATTGAACTTGTCAACTTGCTGTATGGGGTCTTTTCCCATATACAACTTACACCTTGGACTTTGGTTCTTACTTATCACCATGCATTCTGTTTTCTTGCGATTTATTTCCAGTCCGTTTCTTCTACTTTGGTCAACTATTTCATCTAGTAGCCTTTGTAACCTTGCTCTGAGCCTGCAATCAGTGTTGAGTCATCTGCAAATCGTAAATTGTTGAAATTATGACCTCCTACAGAAAACGCTTCCATTCGTTTATGCCTCAAAAAATCTTTTTACCATAAAGGTTGAATAAATCAGGTAAAAAAACACCCCTGTCTTACCCTTCTATAAATCTTGATGTAATCACTCATTTCATTATCTATTCTCATGCAAGCAGTTTGATCCTAATATAAATTTCTATAAAGCCTAAATCGTTCCCATCCAGGTCTAATCCCTCAAGATCATTGAATAGATTTTCATTCTGCACCCTATTAAATGCTTTGATGTAATCAATAAAACAAACATACATGTCTTTTTGCAATTCTATTGCTCTTTCCGACAGCATTCGTACCAAAAAGGTAGCATTTCTGGTACCAGTATCCTCCACGAATCCACACTGTTTTTTCCCTATCTCTTGTCTAATTTTTCCGCTGGCCCTCTGCATAATGATCTTCAAAATAAGTCTGACTAGCTGACTCATAAGGCTAATGGTTCGATGCAACTCAGATTCTATTGCAACAGGTTTCTTGGGCAAAGCAACGAAAATTGACTTACTAAGATCTTCTGATGTTTCACAACTAACATACACTTTGTTTATCAGCTCTGTCAACCTCTCGATTCCAAAGTGTTTTAATGATGTTAGCGGAAGATAAGGACCTGTTAATCTGACTTCAAATATTGTCCACTTCTTGAATGTTGGATTGTCCTGGCTCACGAACTTTCTGTTCAACTAGTTCAAGTTGTAGATGTATCAAAAGGAATTCACTCAAGGCTGTTGACATGAAGCTATTACCATTAGGACGAACACAGGAAACAAACCATTAAATAAATTTCTGGATCTATGGTGGACACATAAAATCTATCAAACATACAGGTGACACCATTTGCGATATCATTTCCTCCTCTTCCTGTCATTCCCTCGTGCCAGAGAATGCAATAGCCTTTTACATTCAGTGCATAGTGCACGATTAATTTTGGCTATGCTTTCTCGTATAGCAAAAATTCCTTTAATTTTGATATAGAAAAAATACCTTTGATNATTGTCCACTTCTTGAATGTTGGATTGTCCTGGCTCACGAACTTTCTGTTCAACTAGTTCAAGTTGTAGATGTATCAAAAGGAATTCACTCAAGGCTGTTGACATGAAGCTATTACCATTAGGACGAACACAGGAAACAAACCATTAAATAAATTTCTGGATCTATGGTGGACACATAAAATCTATCAAACATACAGGTGACACCATTTGCGATATCATTTCCTCCTCTTCCTGTCATTCCCTCGTGCCAGAGAATGCAATAGCCTTTTACATTCAGTGCATAGTGCACGATTAATTTTGGCTATGCTTTCTCGTATAGCAAAAATTCCTTTAATTTTGATATAGAAAAAATACCTTTGATTTTGAGAGAGTCATAACCTTTTCTAAACCAATGCAAACAATTGCTGTCATGCGTAAGTCAATTTAACGATCAGGATACCTTTCATCTCCTGTATCATTTTTGATGATTTATGCTAGTTATATTTAGTAGCACGTTCAACTATATGGTTAACATTGTGCTTAAAGTCATAGTATGTATCACACAAACCCAATGTTTTTGAAAATCAATATTGAATTCGTGATTAAAAAGACTAATGCACAAATGTATTTTTGCAGGCTCTATTTCTTGTTGCTGACAGTTAGATATGGTACATATAACTTTGTTAAGTTTAAGCTACCTGCAATGTATAAATTTTATATGAAAGTGCCATGATAATGAGACTTGATTCTTTGTATTGAGTTAATGTGATCCCTCACTGATTGTTTACATTCATCAGGATTCTTCTTTTTAGAATCTTTTCCCATTTTGACTCAGGAAGAACAGACATCACTTGATCTTTGTTTTCATCGAAATATGAAAGTCGATTGCTGTTTAGATCAAAGGTTGCAAGTTAAAATTCGTTGCATTCATGATAATAAAAAACTTTCCAGAATAAAATAATACTATAATATAATATGAAAATGATTTAGGTGAATTTTGTGGTGTTGTCAAAGAAATGTTTGTGTTCCTGCTGATTAATTATCCAAAAAGTCTAAAAGATCTTTTTTCGTTCATCAACCACCAATTTTCTTTGAACATCTAATTTTCATGAAATTACACAATAATTTTTGCTCTTTACAGCTTTAGCAGGGATATTTTTCCCTGTCTATTCACATGACATTGTCCAGACTGGCTCTTTTTCTTACGACCATTTTGTTTGCATGAAGATTATCTCTAGGTTTTGTATCCATGTTATGAGTTGGGGTTCTTTCAAACGGCTGTTTTTGCAGTACTGGTGGTGGTGGTGGTGGTGGTGTATCTGATGTATGTGATCAGCTGCTTCTGGAAAGAAAATGTAATTAAAAAAGAAATGTAAGTTCTACTAACTATTTGAGTATAATAACTATATTTAAAACGTTGGGGACTGATAACATGAAGCCAGTTGCTAGGTTTGGCTGGTTAGCCTGCTTTAACGATCTGAATATTTTAAACCCATCACTTAATGTCATATCATAATGGCTTATCCATGGAAATCTAAAAAGGCTTTGGTTTACTCTTAATAACTTTGTTTTGGGAAGTCTTAGGATATTGTATAAAATTTTTGCAAGGGTATCATGTTTTCAGTTGTTGGCAATTTAATAAAAATAAAAACTTTAAAAAAGTCGACCACTCAAAATATAAGAATAATACATTTAGAACATTGTACAATAAAGAAAGGCATAGTTCAGAAAGTAAAGCTCAATGCAATGTTAGCCGATGTTTTTAGTCTGGATAATGAACACACACACACACAAGCATGACTGACAAGGGCAGTAGGGATACGTCTTATCGTTTCATGAGCACCATAACCCAGCTGGTTTAACGATAGCAGGAAAGTTTTCCTACGGACAGGGTAGGTTGTGGAAAAGAAAATAAGATAGCGGAAAAAAAATATTTTGAAGCTCTTTCTTCCTTAATCTTATACTTTAGCTAGCAGGAGGATTTTGATTAGCTAGAGGAGTAGCAAGGCCTGGAAGCCTAGCTTAACTATCTTTACTTTTGTGTTTTCCTGCAAGTAGCTGTATTACATATATTATACTACTTATTGAAAGCTATATCCCTACCAACAAACTGATAAGCTCAGATAGTTGTATCCTCTTCTCAAGGTAGCTTTAATCAGAAATTATTCAAAAAGCAAGCCGAAAATACTAATTATTATCTGTAGATTCCAAGCTTTCATTCAAAGTGACATCGGCCTCTTGCAAGGCCATATTGAAAAATTACCAAAGGTTTCAAGACGCGAGTAAAAAGACACGCAGCTCATTGGCTGATAGAGGTGGAGCAAATCAAGAATAACCACTTACAATAAGGTTAACATAGAACAAAGCAAGATGTAAGCAGCAGGAGGATTGCTAATGTATGTAAAATATGTTGACTTTCTTTAATGTTTAAAAACCATACAGGGCTAAATGCCAGTAAGAGTATTGAGCTGTGAAGAAATGACAGAAAAACAAGAAAAAAGAAGGACGTTCAGCCAAGAGATAAAAGTTAACCTTAGATTTAGAGACATTCAAGTCACATGATGTAGGGAAGCACTCAGAAGCCCAAAATGTCCACATCTTGTAGTCTGAGTGAAAGAAAACTGCAATCATAGAAAGATGCATTACAATGAGGGACAACAACTGTATAAGGATGAAGACATCGAGGGAAACGAATCCTAGCAGACACAAAAAACTGAGCTGGTACAGACGAGGAAAGCACATTAAAATACTTCCCGTGACAATTCCTATTAAAGAGGCTAAGACAAGGTACATTCCGTAGATAAGACAAAGGCTGAAAAGCAGCAGCATCAAGATTTGGACCTATCAAGTTGCATCTCTAAACTCGATTAATAACTCAAAAATGAGATGGCGGAGCACCTTGGCAGATATGGCAGCAGTTCCAAAAGTTATCAAAACAGCAGGAATGATATAAAATTTTACAGCTTTCAGAAAGTAAATTTATTTAAAATTTACTACCAGGAATGAAAATAGAGGTTCTGAACCATTGGTTTATTGGTCCGGTGGTTTACTGTACTAATGAAAATTAAGTTCTATTACCAAAATCTACATCAACATCCTTTCTTTCCTTCATATGTGCCTGGTCTGGAACAGACCTTGGTTATCATGGTGCTTCAATCCTCCCTATTATCGGCCAAGTGGAAGAGCTATGTAGCATTAATTTGCTGTATAGACTGCTTCAGGCTGCTCGTGAAGGTTGTCCTTTGTCGCCCTTTACTTCTTTTATACACCAATATAAACAGTGGCAAAGTATATCATATTACTTGAAAATAAAATACAATGGACTGTAGATTAAAAATTGTGTTTTCTCACTTTTAATCAATTGATAGGAAAGCCCTACTCTTTTAGTTCATATTAGGTGTCCACATTTTAAAAGTTATCTTTTACAAGAAAGGCTATTTGAGGTATTGGGTTATATCAGTGACAATGCCTTTGGTCCTACATTGACTTACTTACTATAAAGATAAAGCTTAAAACATGATCTGCTACTTTTTTCCCACTGCGATTCACTTGCTGTAACGTTTGGAAGATATATTGTTTAAACCATTTTCATGTAAGATAAGTGGTGAATTTGAATTAATCCTGTTTAAAAGGTAAAAGATAAAGTGAAGAGAACAACACAAACATACTGTCAATATCCCCTGTATAATATACAGGGAATTTTGACAGTATGTTTATAGTTATGACATATAGTTATATATATAGTTATAATTATATAGTTATATATATTATATATATAGTTATAGTTATATATATAGTTATATATATATATATAGAAAATAATTGTGACAAACGTTTTAAAAAATGTAGAATTTTAAATAAAAAATATGCTGACAAAAGTTTCAATAAAAATTTAGCCAAATAGTTGTCTACCATCCTTTTTGAAAATATATTTTGAGAAGAAAAGAAAAATTGTGGAGTTTTTTTTTAATTTCTTAAGCAAAAAGTGACTTTTAACGGAATTTCTCTTTCTCAGTTTTTCCAACAACGGATGTAAACTTGGTCTATTTTATACATTCTCCCCACCTTAGGGAGAAGTGTAACAACAAATCCACTCACGTTAATAGAAGTTTGTTTTAAACGTATTTGCACTCATTATAAGAGTTTTTTAACTTTCTTGCAGCTCAATTTTTTGTCCTTTTAAAAAATAATAAACAGTATGTTTATTTACGGGGAAAATCTTTTATTGAAAGGAAACACGTGGTTGGCATATTTATTTGTGCTCAACCTGGAAATTTCTTGATACATCCTTAATATCACCACAATCCTCATCCCAGTTAAAAATGGAAAAAAACAGTTTGAAAATAACGACGTAAATGGGCTAAAAAAGGTGCAGTTTCCACATACGGGTGGTGTTTTATGGATCTGGAGTACGGGTCCAATTGTTATCAAACTATTGCTGCTGCTAATTTAAGAATGAAATGGACAAAGGTTGTCACCCAAACAACAAAGATAGATAGTTATGATCATAAACGATTTTTAAATGTAGATCGGAAACTGTTTAAACGGAGAATAAACAGAGAGAAAGGGACAGAAAAAATTACACTTCACCCAAAAGAAAGTAAGAAAGTCTTGGGAGAAATATAGGATAATGCGTAAAGCATAACAAAGATGCAGAATGATTGTAACAGCTTAAGAAAACTGTGACCTAACCAATGCAAGATTACCTGCATGTTATCGAAGATAAAGCAGAAGAGAAATGTTGAAAAATGCCAAATGGGATAGCTCCATGTACTGATGGAGTGGAAGGATTTGGGGTGAAAAACTTAATAACGTTCTGTTAACGAGTAGGAAAAAGGATGAATACAAGCTTGAATAGCAAAGAAGAACTTCCTGAATGGATGGCAAATTGCAGAATACCACCATACAAAAAGGTCAGACAAAGATGGCTTTGTAGACAACTATAGGTTTATGTCATATTTGCCATTATTGTGGAAACTAATGACTGGTATAATTACAGGAACCAAATATGGGTTATTAGAAAAAAGCATTTTCTCCCCATGTGCACAACGATGAAAATGTGAGTGCAGGGAAAATACAACTAAGAGAAGACACACTAATTTAGCTATGGATTGGAACGATTATGAAAAGGCGTATGATATGGTGCTACACTCATGGATCATCGAATGTCCACAAACATAGAACAGTTCATTCCCAAGAATATGCATCAATAGAAAGCGGAATTAACATTGTGTTGAGAGAGCATAAGTCATTTTCAAATTAAGAGAGGTATCCTCCAGTGTGATGGTGTGTGCCCTTTATTGTTGTGTTATACCTCACATCGCTGAGTCTAGTATTACGAATAGTAAAAGGTTCAAGACAGACAACAAAAGATAAACCATCTATAACTAATACATCAAGAAATGGCTTTACTGGGAACAAGAATGAGATTGAGAAAGAGACTAGAAAATGGAGTGATTAAGAAAAAAGTCTAAAACAAAATTAGCAAAACAGAGCTACTGAAAACAGAAGAATGTTAAAGATAAAAGAGTGTCACATTAGTTTACTGGCTGTAAACAGTTGACATTTAAAAGCACCAGTAATACTGCAGGCATTGTGAACTGAAAGAAATGATGATAGTAAAAGTAGTAGAAGTAATAATAGAAATACTACTACTTCTTCTATTACCATGTTAAGGTGTCACGCCCGGTAGGTGTCCTGTGGCGCAGCAGCGCGTGCCCAATTGTTGNCATCTATAACTAATACATCAAGAAATGGCTTTACTGGGAACAAGAATGAGATTGAGAAAGAGACTAGAAAATGGAGTGATTAAGAAAAAAGTCTAAAACAAAATTAGCAAAACAGAGCTACTGAAAACAGAAGAATGTTAAAGATAAAAGAGTGTCACATTAGTTTACTGGCTGTAAACAGTTGACATTTAAAAGCACCAGTAATACTGCAGGCATTGTGAACTGAAAGAAATGATGATAGTAAAAGTAGTAGAAGTAATAATAGAAATACTACTACTTCTTCTATTACCATGTTAAGGTGTAGCAGCAGCGCGTGCCCAATTGTTGTCCTGCGACTGCAAAGAGAAAGTGGACAAATAAGCTGAATGTACTTGCGATCGAATATTATTTCATGAGCTAGCCAGCTGACAAAAATAGTAAACCTAAAAGGGGATATCGACAACTAAACCATCTAATCTGGAAAGACAGAGGGTTATTTGACATCATCGAACAAAATTTGTGTGGTTGGAGAAGAGCAGTACGCAAGAACGAGTGGTTTTCAGCTGTTCAGATTGAAAGAATAAAAAGGAAAGTTTACAATAGTGATAAAGAATGATAAAGGGGTTAAGGAAGCTGAATCTGAGGGAGGCAATGCTAATGAACACGATGTATCGATCGCATTAGAAGAAACTGAAAACTTTGTTGTAGATGGAGCAAGCAATAGAACCCAGGAGGAAAGGGAAATGATTCGGAAAATTCACAACATTTTAGCAAATGGCAAGAGTGATTCATACTTTCCAGGGTTTAAAAATGCAGATGGGGAAAGGTTGCCTGAATTAACGGGAAAAGTCAATACAAGCTGAGATTGGTGAGATTGAGACTAATTCGGTAAGAGGTACAAAAATCTTGATAAAAGCAGTGACAATCTCAAAAGGGAGAAAGTTAGGATTTAGACCAACTGGTAGTAATCTCAGAATAACAAAGAAGGAACCTCGGTGGAAGAGAGGAATTAATAAGTCCACAATGAGCTGCGTAGATATATTAATATTCTTGAAAGAAAGAGAGATTATAAAAACCTAAAAAATAAAATATGCTGAGCTAGAAAGAAGTATAGAATAAATCGCAAAGGGCTGAGTGTCCTGATTGAGGAATTAAAACAGCGACTCAGTGCGAAAATTGTTAAGCTTAGACGTCATGAACAAAGGATTGATCAATATAGAGTCAACAGGCTGATTAACCAGGATCAGAAAAAAAGTATACAAGGAACTTAATGGGGAAGAAAGAATGAATGATGCTGTACCAAATGCCAAAGAAAGCAAGCAGTTTTGGTTTAACATTTGGTCACAAAGGGAAAACCACGAGTGTGACGCAGAGTTGCTTAGAGAGTTAAGGAAGAAAAAGGAGAATCTTAACAGGAGCCGCTCATAACCATTTAGAATTTAGTAAAGAAGCAATGCAAAAAGCTCTTGCAATAGAGAGCTCCTGACCCTGACCTAGTTCAGGGATATTGGTTGAAAAGTCTAGCCGCTTTTTACTGCCGCATTGCGTTGCATATGAATGAAATGATAAATAATGGGACAGAGGTACCTTTGTGGTTGACGAAAGGAAGGACTGTTTTGTGCCAAAAAGGCAAAACTAAAGGAAACAAAGTTGGGAACTTTAGACCTTTCATGCTGACCGCTCATGTGAGAGCTTCTAACTAGCATCATATTCGATGTAATATACAAGTATCTTGATGAAAATAGTGTTCTCCTGGATGAGTAGAAGGGATGTAGACGTAACTCTAGGGGTACGAAGGACCAACTCCTTATTGATAGAGCCATCTTAGCAGACAGCAAGAGAAAACAGAAGAATATGACTATGGCATGAATTCCATTACAAGAAGGCTTATGACATGGTCCTACACTCCTGGATTTTGGAGCTCATGAAACTTGTTAACATCTCAGACAATATTGTACAATTTGTCGAGGGGACAGTAATCTGACTGCATGCAGAGAGTCACTTGGAGAAGTTGATGTCAGAAGAGGAACATTTCAGCGAGACAGTCTATCACCTCTATTATTTATCATCTGCAGAATACCTTTGTCATCAGTCCTTGTCATCAGATTTCAGCTGGATATACACTAGGGAATGCAAAGATAAATTATTTGCCTTTTGTGAACAACCTAACATTATTCGCAAAAAATGAAAAGGAAGTTAATAGGCTTGTCTCTACAGTACACGCTATCAGCAAGGATATAAAGATGGAATTTGGAATTTAAAAGTGCGGTGAAGACATTAGATCGTGTGATGGTCAGCTTATTAAGGAGGTGACTAAAGAAGGGTGTAAGTACCTAGGAATAATCGAGGCTAACAAAGTCAAAGGAACTAAGATGAAGAACATGTTTACAAAGGAATACTTCTGACGTACCAGATTAGTTCTAATGTCAAAACGAAATGGCTGAAATAAAA
Source organism: Morbakka virulenta (assembly GCA_003991215.1). Taxonomy (NCBI): domain Eukaryota; kingdom Metazoa; phylum Cnidaria; class Cubozoa; order Carybdeida; family Carukiidae; genus Morbakka; species Morbakka virulenta. The sequence goes on from RDPX01000027.1 coordinate 1,035,999, forward strand.
TAAAGACTATTAACACTTGGACAGTATCTTATATGAGATATGGAGCTGGGGTGGTCAACTGGAGAAAGGACGAGTTGGATCGACTCGACATGGAGAACCAGGAAGTTATTGACGATGAATGAAAGAATGAACCCGAACAGCGATGCAGATAGACTACATCAAACGAAAAGGTGGTGGAAGAGGCTTGATAGGAATTGAAAAACCTGTTAAGGCTGAAGAGGACAACCTTGCGTGGTATTTAAAAGTAAGTAGGGAGGAAGTGTTTCATATGGTCAAGGCTAAGGGCATTTAAAAGTTGAAGAGTCAGTAGACCCTGCTGTACTAAAAAGGGAAACAAAGAACGAACTGGTGCAGTGTTTGCATAAGAAAAGACTCCACGTTCAGTACATAAGGAATAACAAGGATGTAAGTTGGAGTGACTCATGGCTTTGGGTAAAGAAGGGTGATCTTAAAATTTCCACGGAAGCGCTAATTTGTAGCTCTCAGAAGCAATCTCTAAGGACAAATTATATGAATTTTCACTTGATAAGACAGTTGAATAACTCTTGTGTATGATGTGTAATCAGAAGGGAGAATGTATCATCCATGTTGTTAGTTAATGTAGCAAGTTAGCTAAAATAAAATATAAACGACGATATAATAATGTCGCATGATATACTCACAGGTTATTGTGTGGACAAGCTTGTTTATATAGAGGAAATGCTTGGTACAACCAAAAAGCAGAAGGAGTCAAAGAAAATAACAACTTCAAGATACTTTGGGACTTCATGATCCAATGTGACCAACGCGTAGTTGAAAGGAAACCAGACATTTTGTTTGTCGACAAAATTAAGAAAAAAGCTGTAATAGTTAATAAACCTGTCCCAGGTGACTGAAGAGTGAAGGAGAAAGAAAAGGAGAAAATAGAGATATCTGAAAATCTTAAGGAAGAGGTAAAAATACTGTGGAATATTAGAGAGATCAAAGTTATACCTGTTGTAGTTGGACCACTGGGAGCGGTATCTAAAGATTGTAGGAAGTACCTGTAAAAGTTAACGGGTGATGGTAGATGAGAAATAATACAGAAAACAGCACTATTGAGAACTGCAAGGGTTTTAAGGAAAGTGCTCTTAATCTGAGAGTAGAGAAGAAAAGACGACCAAAAATCCTTTGATAGCTGGTTGTAATCTGCTTTTAGGTTAACACTGGTTGGAAGACCTACCGAGAAAAATAGAAAACATAATAATAATAATTATTATAATAAAAATAAAAATAATAATGATAATAAAGAGAAATAATTCTTTAATTCTTTGTCACACATATATCATGTTATTACTTATGCAATAAAGTGATTAAATAAAATAATTTTTATTTAATGTTAAAAAAAGATTATATTTGTCAAGCTGATAAAGGAGTTACCAATACTAATGGAATAAAAGATTTAACATTTAGTGAGAAAAGAAGTAACAAAAGATCGGATTGATAAAAGAGGAGTTACGAATAAAAAGGGTAACATTTACTTTGCTTGCACAAAGTTGAAATTTTAGCTTCGAAGAAACATTTTAAATGCACTGACAAGAATAATTATGTTGCTCTAGGATTGTTGCCATTGATTTTCTATTTACGTATTTATCTGGCTTCTTTTTTTGGGCTTTCTGTTTATTTTGAAACATAAGGATTGATGAAAAGACCAAAGTTCGAATGTAGTGGAGCACTGAGACATTTTTCTACTTACTATTTTGCTACAAAGTAGAGTATGGGAAACTGGAAAAGCAGAAGAAAACTTAAACCTGGACAACGAATTTTGTTTTATTTTCAGTGTATTTGAAACAAAGTGATATGGAAACTACCCAACAAAATGGTAAAAGATAGCCTTGCTAGACTAATTGGAAATTTTTACCAGTGAGATTGTGGTTATGAAAAAACATCCGAAGGGAATCTTCTTTAGGTTATATTTTCCTGGAAAGCCAGAGGGACAAAAATAAGAGTTTAAGTCACAGAATCAAACAAAAAGTAACGACAATATATTTGAATAAATTGCTTGTCTCAATGAAAAATAATTAACTTTTTTATATTTGGAAATTCATAGCTCAAAGCCAAATATTATTGATCAAAGTATTTTTTAACAAAGAAAAAAAACGCACAGAGGATACAATAGATTATAATTTAGGGAAACCAAGAACGTTTACTGCAGTATAAAATTTTATGCAAACAGAATTGCTTAGAGTTAAAATTGCTTTTTTAAAACAGGTAAACAAATACTGGCGTAACCAGGTATTACGGGAGGAAATGAAAAAGTAATGTATAGAACTAGAGAGTAATTTTTAGAAAGTACATTGAAACCATTACATTTAGTCAATGATATTTTCTTTAAAGAGTTGACTTTCTGAGTTATTTTCTTTTTAATCACACACTTATTCCAAAACCTGATACTTTAAATTTTGTGCCAAAACTATGTTTTAATATTTTTTTGTATGCTGAATTTCGACGAAAAAGAAGTAAATTTGTTAGAAGAAGCCCTCTTTTTCATTAGTGTTTTTAAGGAATATTCCCTTTTCAGTATCAAAAGGTCATTTTAATTACAGCTTATTAAGCATTGAAATATAAGACAACCGCTTTTCGACTTTAAAAATTTACTACGGGCACTTGGTCTTCCAGTAAGGACGTTGTAAGGTTCCTGACTGACAGGTCCTTTCAGTTTAGGGCTCCGATTCTCGATCAAACATGAAAAAGTTCGGTTTTTAGGTCAAATAAATTCAATATTAGAGTACAATCCAGGGAAGACTTCGACTTTACTCTTTTTCCTAGAACCAGGAGGCAATTGTCACTAAATTCAAAACAACTCTGAATGGAAAGGCCCTTATGGATTGATTATTGTTACTTTGACCAGTCAACCAGAGGTCTCGTACAACGCCTGGCATTTCTGTTATTCAATAGAAAAGAACATTCCTACACATTTTTTAAAGAATAATACAAGGTTGTTGATTTCTTGTATTTCTCTTGAACCAGATTAAGTCAGCTTTTTTTAAAGCAGCGGCATGTTGTGACGAAATGTACTGTGGAAAATGGTAAACAATCTGTCATACATCGATAGCCCTGGAATGTAACAAATGAGGTATGATATATATCAACTGCCTAAACATTTCACTAACTCTTAGGTAATTTCTGTTACCAAAGTTTAATTGTTGAATTTGCTGTGGTAACAAAGCCAGACATGGGAGAAAGACAACTGTCATAAATTTTATTTTGTCAGTGGTTTGTCATTCAGTTATTTTCTCAGATCAAATTTCTGTTTTAGAAAAAATCTGAGCCTTACTAGGTGTACAGACTTAATTTGTTACAAGATCAGGGCTAATCCACTTTGTTTTATCTACTAGACAGGACACCTCACAGGTTAATAAGAATTAATAGTGCATAAACAGGGTGCAAATGATTATTAAAATCAGAAAAGTATATAACCAAACGAAAAGTATGTTACTTTGTTTGGCAATTTTTTAAACAACTATTAAGCAAAAAGATAAAATTATTTGTCTTCCTCTTGTCATTCCTGTTGATGGTACCCTGGCAGCTTAAAGAAATAGAATGTCAATTTGCCATGATTCACATCCCATCATGCATGTAACACAACAGAAAATGCAAAACCAAGAATATTTCAATGTTATAACTGTGATGAGGCCGGAGTAGAGTTACAGAATAAAATAATTCACATTGCATAAGCATTCGAAAGTCTCTCCCTTGCCAAGTTATATTTACTGTAATACGATTGATATTTCAGGGTCTAATGGATTTGTTTTGGCCTAGTTTGGACCTCACATTAGAATGTCTTAGAAATTTAATGGAGGTAGATACAACTTTACTGATGTGGCTAATGATCTTCCGTACTGACAAAATATGAATTTACGCTCAGTACATTCAATTAAAAATCAAAATGAACAAGCAAGAACGAAAGAGAAAACAACCATGTGAAGACAAATGTACTGGAGAAAAAGAAAAAATGTCATAGTTTCCCACAGCAGGAAACAGAGAGATAAATAAGATCTTTTCACAATCTTCCTGAAGCTTTGGCAATGACCATTGCAGGACAACATATTTTTGTAATGATTTTTTTTACCACGAGTTAGTGGAGGACAAAAGTGGAATCAGAAAAGTAAGTTATTTAGTAACACATACTCCGTTTATAATTGCTGGCAAGATATTTATTGCTAACATATTCCTTGTGGTATTGGTTAAATTATATCTTTTGTTTGTGCTGTTTATATTTATCTGATTATGTATAATACATATGCTGGTTGAATTTATGCCAAACTTTATAGCAACAATAAAAGTTTCTATGTCTTGATAATTCTTGACCTTATGGTCTCGGTGGAAGTCACAGATAAGAAAACTTTATCATGCCATGAATCGTAAGGTTTTTCTGAGGAATGTTTCTATAGATTCTTCCCCCATACTCAGAGTCAATGGGAGCCTGAGAGAAAAAGTTTTTAAGATGTCCTTGAAGGATACTAAATTACAATGGTCATTTAGAATTCAACTCCCTCAATGGTGAAAAGCATATGTCTGAGGTCCATCAGACTCTCCCAGGAGACTAGATGGCTCTGTAGAGCAAGCTGCTTAAGGATTAATGGGCTCTTTAGAAACAAATCTATTTTAATACTTTTTATTACAAAATTTCTAAACATTATTTTTATCCCCTAACTTTCCTACGCTTTACAGCATGGAAATAGGAAGTTTAAATCTCGGAGACCTGGTGTGAATTAACTAAGGAAGCTCTTGACATTTTTTAAATTAAGTAAATTCTTGTTAAATTGATGGTTCCAACTTTAGAGTGTTGTAGTCTGGTCATGTGCGATTCTCAAATTAGCAAAAACTTTGTCTGAGGTCCATCATACTCTTTCCCAGGAGACTAGGTGGCTTTGTAGAGCGAGCTGTTTAAGGATTAACAGGGTGTTTAGAAACAAATCTTCCTTAACATTTACAACAAAATTTCTAAACACTTATTTTATTCCCTAGCTTTCTTACACTTCACAACATGTAATAGAAAGTTTAAATCTCAAAGACCTGGTGTGAATTAACTAAGGAAGCTATCTCTTGACATTTTTGAATAAATCATTATTAAATCGATGGTTCCAACTTTAGAGTATTATCTGATTATATGCTATTCTTAAAGCAACAATAAACGTTTTTGTAGAAGTAAGAAAAGCAAATCTAAAACACTAGGCAAAAATCATGTTATAATCTTATATTAATTACAGCGGTTACAAAAATTATACAAAAGCATTTCAAAAAATCTAGTGTGCTGTGGAAATATACTGTTTATTTTATACATTGGATACGCTGAATGGGTAATGCTAGAGACGTCATAACAAATAAGCTTAGCAGTATATAACAGTCGATATGGTTTAATGCACCATTGGTGCAATTCGTTGCTTTTTTTCTTGAAAAGTAGCACTTCTCTGAACTGCAATGAAATTTTAAAAATTTGATGTAGCTTTGCTTTCTTTCATTTTCACTCAAATTCTAAATAAAGCCATCTATAACTTTATCTCCTTTTTTTTCTTATTTGGAGGTCTGCTGTCCATCCAAAATTTGCCTTTTCACACTAGTCCTGATTATCTATTTCTCACCCTGCATTTTAAAAGAATGCCTTTGGGAATTGTATATTACGAAACAAAACTAAATTAAAAATAAAGATCTTGTACAAATCTAGTTTCATGCCATGCATAATTTGTAAGGCATTAAAACAGAGATTAGAAATATGGTTAAGGACTTTGAGCTGGAAGTTAATTACTTATGTTATCCTAGTTTGCGCAACATTTTATCAAAATTTAAGTTACATTAAAAAATAGATTTTTTATTCCTAAACAAATGTGTTTTTTTTCTACCCTATTCTGATTTATAACAGATATGGCTATAATTTATGCCCTTTTATGAAATATTTACAGTTTGTATCCCTGTGAGAAAAAAAGAATGTGAATTTTTAGTTTTTTTGGTATGTTTGTTTTTGTCCAATGGATGTTTCTTTCTACTATCTATCTTCCCCAACCAGGTCCACAACAAACACGAGGACAGCTTTGAGCACATGTGTGGGAGCATATCTGAGGGCAACTTGACTGTTGCATTTGGGCCATTGGGGGAACTGCTGCAGGCATTGGCATTGCTTGCATTGTCATTGGCATCATCATCTGTGGTGCCATCATCTGTTGTGGGATAAGCTGTTGTTGCTGGCTTTGTTGCATAGGACCACAGCAAGAGTGAGTACACTCTTGAGCACACTGCTGGGAACAGATGGCGGGACAATTAGATTGAGTTTGGCTTGCTGGAAGTGGTCCACAGCACTGATGGGAACAGCTCGGAGCACATTGCTGTGAACAGATTGATGGACAGCTCTGTTGCTGTTGCTGTGGTTGCTGTTGTTGCTGTGGTATCTGTGGAATTCCCAATGACTGAATAGCACTTTGAAGCTGTGAAGAAGGAAGAGCATTTCCCATGCCGATCATGCCAGGAAGCTGAGGAATACCATTAATATAGGGAATAACGCCAGTGACAGCCATTCCAGGAGGAAGAGCAAAAGGAGCATTGGGAGGAAGTGGAAGAATTTCTGGCTTTGTAACCGATAGTTTTGCCATCCCATCCATTCCATCACCACATGGAGCTGATCCAGGATAGCTGCCTCCACAAGGCTGGGCATAACCATAGCTGCCATACCCAGGCATTTGATACTGAGGCATGCAAGGAGCGGATCCACACATTGCTCCTTGAGGTTGAACTGGAAGGCTTTGCATGCAGCAGCTTGGGTTACACCCCTGAGTAGCACATTGCTGAGGACAAGGTGAAGGGCAACGAAGTGGTGGTCCTCCTGCCATGGTGGAATCAACTACAAAAAAGAAAATAAAAAGAAGAAAAAATCAATTCCTTTCACAAAAACACACAGGTCTGAAGGGTGATTCATAGTTAAGAAAAGATAATAAAAAAAGAGTTCAATATAAACAAAATATTGTAGGCTTTTCATTTCTTTTCTTGTTTTCTTCCCCTGTTGATCTGAGTCGCATAAAACAATTACTTTTTAAAGCATAGCTCATCAAAACCAAAGAATAAAGTTTAATGCCAGAGAAAGTATTCATTTATCAGTGGTTTACAGAGAAAGCTTGATTGCAAAGAAAAAATATTAACATTATTTCTTATATTTGTATTGTTATTTTTATTATGCTTTACTATACCTATCTTTGTTGGCACTGTAGGATCTAGGGCTACGTTAGCAAAAATTGAGACATATTTATTGAAGATTCACTTTTTATCTTTACTAACTTGTAGTTGCCTGTAAAGGTATTTTATTGAATTCACCACATAACTCATCAACTGATTTGTGAGTTTTTGTTTTGATAGTGTAGAAATGATGGCTTTATTCATTTTTTAATCTCCGGATTCAGTTGAACTTTATTGCATGCAAATTAATTCCAACACAAAAATCATTTAAACTTATTTTTTTATTTTACGACAGCTGTCTCTCCATGTATTTATGCTTTCCTGATTTCCAGTGTAATATTTATTAATCTTTTCTTTCAAACACATTAAAAATTATTGTCAGTAGTTGAAATTGAAAAATCATTCAGAAACCTTAAAGGGACTTTTAGAATTTTGTATCACTCTAAAATCTTATTAACTGAAATTTTCATTGTAAAACTATTTGTTATAATATGACCTGGTTACCTTGGTTTGTCAACTTTATTCAAATTTGATCATGGCTTAGTTTCATTAACTTGAATTTTTTCAACCCAACTTTTGGACTGCTCAAAACAAGATTATCGTAGCCGTTCTTATCACTATTTTGTAATAAACATCAAAATAAAGAGATTTTCTCTTAAGCTAAATATTTAAGCGATAGACTGATTGCCTTAGTGACATGGAAACGTATATCTACAATTTTTTTAATGCAGTATAAAAGTGAGTCATCGTAGTCACTAAGGCCTCAAAAAAATCAGTATTTACTATTAAACTATTAGCCAGCATGAATGGCTACATGTATCTATAACATAAATTCTGTACCTTTAGTAAAAACTGCTAATTGTACAATAATTTAATTGTGGACAGGGATATTTGGCTAAGTGCATTAAAATGGGAAAATAAGCTGATAAAATTAGTTTTATTTCACCAAATAAAACTGAATTTCACAAAAAGCCACTAATACATGCTTTGTCTATCCTTTCTTTGTATACGCATGCTCTACAATAACCAAAGAAACGTTTTAAATGAAAATTTAGAGTTGTTTGCTTCCACTTTGTGGCAGATGTGTTAACAGCTTGTTGAGTTTTTTTTACCTACCTGTACTTCACGTTAAGTCAACACTTATCTGTGAAAGCAGACTAGCTCCCTAAACTACCTTTGAAAAAGAATACCAACATATTTCATATGTTGGTTTTATATTGAAATACAAAAATCAGGAATTAAATAGGAATATACAAAGATGAGTTTACTTTTTCCATACCTTGAAATATTGTTTATTGCCTAGATGTAATGATAAATTAGGAGCTACTACACAGTATTACTGAAGTGACAAAATATATGTACCGTTTTGTGTTTATTTATTGATCGGTCGATCGATTGATTCATCGATCTATGTATCTCTCTGTCTATTCATCTATCTATCTATCTATCTATCTATCTATCCATCTATCTATCTATCTATCTATCTATCTATCCATCCATTTACCTCTTTCTCTTTATCGTCCTGTATATATAATATAATATATATAATATGGTAATCAAGAGTTCAGACTGTAAAAAACAACATTAACATTAGTTATTTTTGTTAGATTTTGTTGGAGTTTATGGTATTGTACTCTTTCTACCTACCATTATGCTGTTTATTTCATACAGAATAAAACTGAAACTGCAAAAAGTATTTTCTTAATTCAGGATATTTACTTGTATTTTCATTTTTATTAACCTTTATAAATCAATTTTTAAACAATCCTCTTTAAAATTACTGTATGATTTTAATCACTAATACTTTTTTTATGTGGTACCTGCCTCTACACAAAGTCTGGTATTACAATTAAGAGAACAGAAAATATAGAAAGCATCAAGATTGAAGAGAGTTTGACCTTTTCTAAACACTTTTAATAATATTAGAACCTTTTATTTATAACTTGCTTCATTTTTATGACAGTTGTTTCATTTAATACACATTCATTCTGTCTCCATTGAAGCGAAATAAAATGTTATCCCATTACGAGGTAATGTTGTTTGGTACAGCGAACGGAATATCAACACAATCAAGACCCCTACAAGTACGATTCAACGGAGAAATTGTCAACAACACTGACATTTACACATACCATGGTCACTCACCAGACTGTAATATCATACTTAACCAGGATTTCGATAATGCTTACAAGAAAAGCAGCTCAATATTAAAGCTGCTATCCAAACTACGTGATTATCTGAATCAAGAAACAGCTATGAAAATATTTATGTCAACAATTTTGCCGATATTAACGTACATGCTATCTGTTAAATTGCATCTTACAGGTACACCGTCACAGAAATACTGTCCATTGAAAAGAGAGCTAAACGGATTGTTGGAAAAAGTGTGCCATCCATTCAGAAAACTGTGTAAGATCGCACAGTCAAGTTGGTTCGAAATTGTGTAAATGGCAAAGTTCGTTGCAATTTCCAAAACTATTTCAAAGTACAAAATCACAGGATGAATACACGCAAATTAGAATTTGGGAAGAGGTCATTTTATTACCTGGGAGCGAGATGTTTAAATAAAACTTTTTAACTTGTATATATGTAGAAATAAATTTATTTTTAATAGCTTTTTTCTTTTCATTTCTATTTTATTTTCAGTCAACTAATTTTTCATCCTCGTTCCCAGGGCCTCCTCTCGTCTTTCCTGGCATGTTTGAATTTCAGGAAGTGAGAGAGAGGCCCTGAGGACGAGGTTTTTAAGTTATTTGATTTTTAGTTTTTAATTTTAAATACTTTTTCTCTCTCATAAGAGTACACATGTTGACAGCAATGTTTATTATATTTTTGTTGTAAACAACTGAATTGTATCATCCTCTATAAAGATAGAAATAATAATAATAATAATAATAATAAATAATAATAATAATAATAATAATAATAATAATAATAATAATAATAATAATACTCTCAGCAAAAGAGCAAAAATGTTAATTTTACATAAACTTTTTACAAATAAAGTAAATCAGAAAACTGAAACTGCACGATGTTCACTTAAGGAAAGCAAACAGATAAGCAGACAATCCAATTTTACAACTTGCTATATTTTTATAGTTAACTATAATAGATTTCAAATAAGCTAGTCACTTCATGAATAAGCCTGAACAAATTGCATTTTTTACATGTTTTAACTGTTTTAAGCACTAATCCAAATCTAATAGGTATCATAAATTCCACTATTAGAGTATTTATGTTTTCTAATTGGGAAAATAGACAACTTCAAGTGATGAAAATAATTCTTGTAAGTAATGTGACCTAAACAGACATTTTCTTGTAAGTTTTACTTTTTGCTCTTTGCTTTTTGCTCCAAAAGTGTTTGTGATGTTAGCTCTTTGAGCATTCGAAATATAATAATTTCTGATTGATATGTCAAATTTGCATTTGATAAAGTTGGCAAGCAACTACTTTGTAAGCTTTTGTTGACAATAATCTCTTCTGCAGTGAAAAACACTACTTTCATGGAAATAACATGTTTAACAGAAATCACAAGATAATCACTTATTTTCTTTTGCTTCTTATCACACAAAATTATCGACGTATTTTTTATCTAAGACACCCCAGGAACACATTCATCCTTTCATTACTTTACCCGTATATTGAAGTACAGCATATATTATGTTTGACAAAAATAAAGCACTAGCAATGTCACTCCATGATGCCCAAAAAGAAAGTCTTTCTCTTAGAGGAAAAATTGCCAGTAAAGTGTTACAATTGACTGAGAAATGTGTACTGAGAATTATTAATGGTAGATTGCGTTACATGAAATTGCAATGAGGTTATTTTCTGCTCTGCTTTGACCCTAAAGCTGACTTTCAGTCAGGTGTTTTTGCAATTGTTTGCTACTGGGGCATGTTAATTTATATATAAAACAAACATTTTAATTTTTTAATGTTTTATACTTAATTGAAGATCCTAAGGAGTCTTTTCCCTTCCTATTCTTCATATTTTTTTTATCTCTAAGATATCTCTATGGTCTATTAATTTGTTTAACTGATAGATGCAACCAATTCTTTTCATTAAAAAAATTTCTAGAAGAAGCCAGAAATAGGCTAAGAGGAATGAAAAAGGCACCCTTTGGTTATATTTTTGTAATTTTTCATAAGCTTGAAGCCTATCTTTTTGCATCCCAGAAGTATTAAAAAGGCTACATTTCATCAGATACAACTTTTGTTGACATAAAGACAGGATAAGGCATTGGGTTAACTAGATTCCAGAACAGCTTTTAAGAGTTTGACAGCCTTTGCTTGGGCAGCAGGTCATTTCAATTTCTAATACACTAGGGGTAAGTGTAATTGGATGACTGTTTGTTGTGCAGAGACTGATTCTCTGGTCAACTTGAATAGAAGCAACGCCAGCGCATATCAGCCTTTGGTAGCTGCATAAGAGGGAGCACTCTTTAATTGGTCTCCGTCTTTCGCCCGAATAGTATATCATTTTTTTGCCTTTTGCTCATCTTTGCATCTTTAAATCCAAATCGCAGTCTTTAGTCTTTTCATTAAACAGAAGAGAAAAAAAGACCACTGTAACAAAACCACTTTAGATATTTTATCAAATAAATTCATTAAAGAAACGGATAGTTTACCACGTAAAGTTATTAACATTCATATTATTAATGATATTATTATTGTTATCATTATTGTATTCTTCTTATTAATAATAGTTTTATTAATAGTTATACTAATAATATCATATTGCTAACCATTATTACTACTGTTATTACTTTAAGTAACGTTATTATTTGTTTTTAGTAACCTGGCCGACTACTGCAAACTATTATTTATTGTAACGTTTGTGTGTGGCGTCTGAATGTAAAATTTAAAAGCCATTCAAAAATGTTACAAATTGAGACTTAACGTTTTTATTTAATTTTATATTTTACCTTGCTCTTGTGGGGCACTCTGGGTTAAAGGTGCTGACGATGATGTAGCAGGAGCTGCAGATGATGACGAAACTGGAGCTGTAGATGATGACGAAACAGGAGCTGTAGATGATGACGAAACAGGAGCTGTAGATGTTGAGGTAGAAGAAGCTGCAGATGCATCATCTTGTTCTTTGGGTTTTTTTCCGTCTGAAATTAAAATACTAAATTAAAATTTTTCCCAAAGTAATAAAGAGTGTTGGGTAATCTTCTCAAGTGCTTATTTTCAATTTTTCTGCAGCCAATAATTACATTGATTAAGCAAGGCTCTCTTATACTCAGTAAAATATGGTGTGCAAGTGCACTTATTACAATACTTTACATTATATTTATATTAATTATTACTTATTATTAAATATTAATAAGACTCATAAAATAAAAATCTGAATACAAAAATTTCATATATATTACATGCATTAAATAAATAAATTATTAGATAATCTTACGTCAGCGTCAATTGCAATATAATATAATGTTCAAACTCATAATGATTTATATGTGTAAATGATATAGCACTTTCCCTAAAAGTCAGTTATCAGCTTAGTGTTAATGCATAGTAAACCAATGTAAAGTAAATTAATGTTGATTTGATGATGTTTCTCGTTACCTGTGAAAAGCATANGGCGTCTGAATGTAAAATTTAAAAGCCATTCAAAAATGTTACAAATTGAGACTTAACGTTTTTATTTAATTTTATATTTTACCTTGCTCTTGTGGGGCACTCTGGGTTAAAGGTGCTGACGATGATGTAGCAGGAGCTGCAGATGATGACGAAACTGGAGCTGTAGATGATGACGAAACAGGAGCTGTAGATGTTGAGGTAGAAGAAGCTGCAGATGCATCATCTTGTTCTTTGGGTTTTTTTCCGTCTGAAATTAAAATACTAAATTAAAATTTTTCCCAAAGTAATAAAGAGTGTTGGGTAATCTTCTCAAGTGCTTATTTTCAATTTTTCTGCAGCCAATAATTACATTGATTAAGCAAGGCTCTCTTATACTCAGTAAAATATGGTGTGCAAGTGCACTTATTACAATACTTTACATTATATTTATATTAATTATTACTTATTATTAAGTATTAATAAGACTCATAAAATAAAAATCTGAATACAAAAATTTCATATATATTACATGCATTAAATAAATAAATTATTAGATAATCTTACGTCAGCGTCAATTGCAATATAATATAATGTTCAAACTCATAATGATTTATATGTGTAAATGATATAGCACTTTCCCTAAAAGTCAGTTATCAGCTTAGTGTTAATGCATAGTAAACCAATGTAAAGTAAATTAATGTTGATTTGATGATGTTTCTCGTTACCTGTGAAAAGCATACTAATTATCTGAGGAAAAGGAAAGGATTTCTAATTCACAGCTTTGTGAGGGTGCATCAATGAAATTGCTAAATATTCCATTAACAATTTTAGGAAACTGTTTTCATTTTCATTTTGAAATTCTCCCATTCTACTATCTCTTATCTTAGTTTAAAGTTGTATTTTTCCCAGGAAGCTTTAGTATTCTTATTATGAGTTGACAAAAATTTTATAAAAAACACATTTCTTTTATATTAGGTACCCTGCAGTTATGAATAAATACAGTATATTCTTGCCATATATAGTGAACGTAGTATATAAAGAATTCTGACAGAATTCTTGTATTCACCATTAAGAATAGAATAGTTTTCAAACCCTAAAGACCCTATTTAGAAATAAAACACAAAAGAATATTATTAAGCTTGATCTTATTTGTCCTTTTTTGGTTATTACATGGTGTTAAATCTCTCCTAACCATCATATGTATTTGGTAATTAACTCATAAAAACAGAGAAAATAATTTATTTGAATTTTTACCTCAAATTTATTAATTCACTAAAGAATTACTAGAAAAGTAAATGAATTTTCAAAAGTTTAAGGATTTCAAAAATTTATAAATGTTGAGTTAATATTGTTGAAACAAAATAAAAGGTATCAACTTTGTTTGTGCTAAAAATTAAGACACAATTGAAAGCAAGACCATTTTATTACATTAAAAACCAGATATTATTCAAGGTTTCACCTTCTAGACTTTCATCTGCTGCTGCTTCCTCTGTGAAAAAATATAAATACACAAAAAATTCAGATCAGATACCAAGTATTTCCTTGCATATGTTGGTACTCATATTCAAGTGCCCACCAGGTATCTGATCGAAGTATCATTATTGGAATATTATTTTTGTGCATATTGCTTTGAATATTGATGATATATTTTGAGATTAAAAATTCGTCAAACAGCAGTTTTAATTCATAACGTAAAATATTTTACTGCCTGTATATCGATAAAGATACTATTAAAAACTTTATCAAAATAGGCACCTTTTAAATTTAACTGTGGAGAAAAAAATTGGTTCATATTAGTACATTTAAGTAATTTCTTCATTTTATATGATTGAAGATTTTTTTTCTACGTCAAGGTATAGTATTATAGTTTCTGTTTTGTAAGTGTGAAATTATCAAAAATGCAGAAGTTACAGGAACCCTAGCTCACATGATTAACATGAAGACATATAACATTTTTTGTCATATTTTAGAAATTTTATCTTTGCTTTATTTGGGTCAGTTATATTATTAGAAAACTTTTATTCACATAAACCTTCAATAATAAAGTCAGAAAATTAAAAGTGTTACAGTTCTTTCGTATGCTATAAGTACGGGTGGTGGTGTATGTTCACTAGGTGTTATAGAGTATAAAATACATGTTACAGATATTTTTCTGTCAAAAATACTAAAGAATGTAAAAGATAATTCAAAAAGAGGTTTCTGGTATTTTTTATTAATTTTTCTATATTTTACTGTGCTTTTTTACTGTATTTTAAAGTTTAGTAATATACAAGTATCAGTCCACAGTAATACCACTTAAAAGGATGGTTAAGCGTATTCTTAATCCAAAAAAATAGTAGTATAATTTTTAGTCAAATGTACATATTAGATGAATTGCCTGCCAGTAATAATATGAAGTGTTGAGAGGAAAGCAACCACCTTGATATTATGAACAAATGTCGTTGTATTTTTTGTGTACTACAAAGTGGGATCCTTTCTTTAAAATATATCAAAAGAGTTTGTTCACTTTAAAATATTGACTTGTTTACTCTCTTATTAAGCTTTGCAGACCACTTCGAAACAAATTTGAAAAGAGAACGCAAAAAGAGAACTGATAATGCTTAAAATCAGTTTATTGAAAAAATCTTGTATATGATATAACCTAATGTGTATGTTTATATATTTGTATATATATAGCCTAAAATTATAATTACTGTAAGGTAAGGCAAATTACGTCTACTAAATGCAACAATGGTAATTCTGCACCCATTGCAGTGGCAGTTTCTATTAATGCAGCCTGAAAATCCCATGAGCATAAAAATGCCTTTCACCTTACTTGAAAACCTGTACCATATATTCTAAGACAAATAATAAGTGTATATTATTGTTTCAGTTAAATTTACAAACTCAAAATCATTGTCGGACTAATCAAAAAGAACAATTTTTAACTTAGCATTGTTGGGAAAGCAGGTTTTGGCATCAGTAATAAGCAAATATACGGGGAGAAAATGTAAAATAAAAATGGTAGTAAGGACAGTCTTCTTACAATTTCAAAATACTTTAAAACCACGACCTATACAGCTGTTCACAAAGTATGATACAAAATTTATCTAAATATATTAATGTTGTGAAAAAGAGGGACTTCACTAAAGCATGTCACGTATCTGGAAAACAAGAGGCAAGAGAAAGTCTGTCATGGAAAAATCTTTAGTTATTTTCCTGCTCTATTATCTTAAATAAATTGCATACTATAATAGGCTGCAAAGTATATTTGTTCAAAAATTTCAGCGAACGAGAATATCTGTTTAGCAATTCAGTTAAGGTAAAAACACAATATGTGGAAAGTTAGTAAAATGTTCTAAATAGGTTACCCTATCAAATGTCATTATTAATTTTTCAAACATTAATTGTTAATAATTTGAAATTCAGTTTATCATATTGATTAAAAATTATCATATCAATTAAGAGGTGAAGATAATAGGAACTAACCTTGAGCAGCTGCTCCTGGATCTTCATCAGCTGATTCTCCCATTAATGCTAAAACATCATTTATTAGATAGTTATAACATTGTTAAAAGGGTGTTACCTAATGAGCATATTTTAGGGATCCTCTGCACTGTAAAAAATGAATAAGCTTTAACGAGGATGGAGTCGCGAGAATGGAGTTGCGAGGATTGTGAGAGAGAACAAGGTCGGAAAATAATATTCTCAAGGCTTTAGAAGATATTTTCTATATCAGCAACAGCCTTATAAGGTATCCAATTAATAGCAAAAGATGTCAGACATTAGTTATTTGACTCGAATAAAGTAAAAAGCTTTGAATTCGCAGATTTAAAAGTGAAGTTATTTAAAAATAACCTGTATTTGACATTAATTTTTTAAGAAAACACTTTATCTTGTGAGCCTTTAAGATCATTGCCAATATTGCCTAATATTTTAGTATGAATGGAATTTCAGATTATTATGTTATCATTAACTCACATTTTATTTGCAGTCTCATAATTGATCTCATCATGACAATGGGAAATTTTCTCACTTTTAGTAGTTTTCTTTTGTCCATTTAGCTGTCGTTATTTTTTTTACATGGTAACACAGGAAATTAAAAATAACTTTTCAGGGGGTAGTACGTTATTATATTTTTCCATATTGATAAAATGTTGAAAAATCTGTATTTTTAGATTCAGGAAACTCATTTTATTAAAAAAATGGCTATTAGTATCCTGTTTTCGAATAAAACAGCATATTTTCTCATATTTTTAATATATCAAGAGCTGCTTGAGAAATAATTAATTCAAGACTAATTTAACAAAACGGTAATATATGTGTCATTCAGGTATTGTAGCTACCAAGACTTTTATTACCTAATTTCTGGAGTATAGTATAATGCAAAGGATATACTTTTATATTTAAGTTAGTAGAATGTTTTTCTTATTTTATTATAACGACAAAGTCCAAACTGATATTACCAGTCTTAGGCGACCACCAATTTTTAAAGTTACATCTTTACATAAGACTTCAGTTGTAAGTTTCATTTTGCCCTTTGCGAGTTAGTAAACAATTGCTGACAAAGGTATAAGCCTTTAAAAATATATATTGCAGTCTCAATACCCTTGATATAGCTGTTGATTCTGTCGTCGTCATTTCATTCGAGGTCAATTCTCTTCCTTCATCTACATGTTATCCTTATTTAACGAATGATTCTTGGTAAAATGTTTTATTCAGAACCTAAGCCTGGGGAATCGTTTAATACTTGGGAGCAAAGAACAACTTTAGATAGATTGCAACATACATTGTACAGCAAGTATATATATGTGTGTGTAATTTTGTGTATTCGTATCAAAAAGTGCTAAATGCATATAGCAGAGCAATATACATAGTTTTACGACATTTTACCTTATGAATATATATATATATATATATATATACAAGAAAACTATTTTTGAAAATAAACAGCATAAAGAAAACAATTTAAGAAAACAAAGCAANTTATATTTTTCCATATTGATAAAATGTTGAAAAATCTGTATTTTTAGATTCAGGAAACTCATTTTATTAAAAAAATGGCTATTAGTATCCTGTTTTCGAATAAAACAGCATATTTTCTCATATTTTTAATATATCAAGAGCTGCTTGAGAAATAATTAATTCAAGACTAATTTAACAAAACGGTAATATATGTGTCATTCAGGTTTTGTAGCTACCAAGACTTTTATTACCTAATTTCTGGAGTATAGTATAATGCAAAGGATATACTTTTATATTTAAGTTAGTAGAATGTTTTTCTTATTTTATTATAACGACAAAGTCCAAACTGATATTACCAGTCTTAGGCGACCACCAATTTTTAAAGTTACATCTTTACATAAGACTTCAGTTGTAAGTTTCATTTTGCCCTTTGCGAGTTAGTAAACAATTGCTGACAAAGGTATAAGCCTTTAAAAATATATATTGCAGTCTCAATACCCTTGATATAGCTGTTGATTCTGTCGTCGTCATTTCATTCGAGGTCAATTCTCTTCCTTCATCTACATGTTATCCTTATTTAACGAATGATTCTTGGTAAAATGTTTTATTCAGAACCTAAGCCTGGGGAATCGTTTAATACTTGGGAGCAAAGAACAACTTTAGATAGATTGCAACATACATTGTACAGCAAGTATATATATGTGTGTGTAATTTTGTGTATTCGTATCAAAAAGTGCTAAATGCATATAGCAGAGCAATATACATAGTTTTACGACATTTTACCTTATGAATATATATATATATATATATATATACAAGAAAACTATTTTTGAAAATAAACAGCATAAAGTAAAAAATTGAAGTAAACAAAGCAAGCAAAAACAAGGAAGCTTACAATGAATAAGAAATTGAATGTAATAATACTTGTAATAAAAAATGACAATGGTAACAGTATATAAGTAAAATATTAAAACTGATTATTATTTTAATAAACTAAAATAAGTTCGTTCATTGATTACTCAAACTGTATCTAATGCCATCAGAAACATATGACCTAAGATGAGAAATACACTTATTTTCATGATATTGGCACGAGGCAATACCTCTAGGCATATTTTCTTGTACAATATAAATTTTTAAATAATTTTGCAATTCACAAGTAATATTTCAAAATTGGTATGTCATTAGTTTAAATTTTATTATTAAATTATTATTCCTTATCAATTTTTTATTGCAAGTATGCTTGTTATTGACAGAGGTATTTAAAGGTCAGAATAGAAACATTATATGTATTTTATATTTTTGGCACTTAACAAGTTGTATAAATCCATACCTATAACAATTTCTGAGCTATATATTGAAAGTTGATGGACGAAACGTTAGCTATGTAGTGTTAAAATTCTGATATGTCAGTACAAGTTGGAGACAAATTTCGACATTTTAGTGGAAAATTGTCCTTATCTCAGTAAAATACTTTAAAGCAGCAGACATTATACACCACTATACATCACTAGAGATGTCCAGACGGTATTGCGCTTTCCTTTGTATTTTGTGTTAACCCAACTTTTCAATTCGACTGTCTGTACGTTTTTCAACCTCTAATTTATCATGGCATACTGTATCCCAAGAGGAGCGTATATCTGTTTTTGGTATGTACCAACAACTTTCGTTAAACATCAATTTTTGTCAGCACTTCCTTATTTGTCTCTCCTTCTCTCACCAAAATTTTAATTGTCTACAGAGGGATCTCATCTGGTTTGCCTCTAAAGTTTAAATGATATTTCAAATACTGGTCTAAAAGTTCAGACCTATGTAACAAAATCAAAACACATACATGTATCTGGCATGTATTCTGGTCTTGTGTTTGTTGTTAAGTAAATTTCTCACGTTCTAAGATACGTCACTGATTTGTATATCCTTTTGTTTTCTTTACACTTTTCATCTTCATTTGTAAGTCCTTAGCTAGCCAAAGCTTCTTATTTGTGTCAATATCTATCATTTGCTTTTAAATCACAGTCTTGGACTTGTTATTTTTCATTTACAACCAGTACTTAATCTTGTTTATAGCAATTTTTTATTTTCTCCCTTTAACCCGTTCTTTCACGACTGTCAAAATCTCCTGCTTGTCTGTAATCAGCACTGTATCTAACTTCGTACTGCTGACCGTTACTGCATAGAGGTGCTCAAACAGTTGTTTTCACTGGGAAAAGAAAAATGGTATATTTTACGGTTATAAAAATACGACAGATATTAATCAAATTGAAGCCAAAGTCTTTACAATTTATTCTGTAGAAGATCTGAAGATAGCATTGTTTGATATCAATTATAAGTTTATATTATTGGTACAAGAAGGTGGTTATATTTTTCTGATACCATGAGAGAGGTTTAAGAGACAGAGAAAGATGGCGAAATAACATAGGACGCAATGGTAAATCTCACTGAACTTTCATCTAGCTTTTAAGACAAAGAAAATAATATAAAAATAGTAAGTATCTATTTTTATACTTGTGCAAGTAATTAATGAGTAAGTACAATAGCTGAAAGCATACACAGTGGTTAGAAAAATGTTTTGAGTAGTTAGAGATTTAGAAAAGAAAACTGCGCACAAGATTCATATTATATATATACCGAGAGAAAGAGAGAGAGAGAGAGAGAGAGAGAGAGAGAGAGAGAGAGAGAGAGAGAGAGAGAGAGAGAGAGAGAGAGAGAGAGAGAGAGAGAGAGAGAGAGAGAGAGAGAGAGAAAGAGAGAGAGAGAGAGAAAGAGAAAGAGAAAGAGAAAGAGATACCCTACAGAGCCAAACACACATCTTTAGTTAATTATATTATTTCTTTTTTACTTGAGTGACATTTA
>RDPX01000027.1:1062296-1073264 GCA_003991215.1 Morbakka virulenta
ACTGGGTTCACAGACAAAGTCAAAGTTAACCTGTTGAACTGCCCCTTCCCCTGTCCTACATTTCTTCCTAGGGGAAGGTCTCCACGATGGCGATTTTCTACTGGGCCTATCTGCCAGAAAGTTATTCCATTCATGTCGTTTAGGTGTAGCACCTTTTTTTAAGTAATGCCTTGTTCCTCCTGGGGCTCTATGAATATCAGTAGAATCAAAATGCTGTGAGCAAATGTATGTAGAGTCTGTGACTTTAAATCCGTCTTTGCCATTTTGTCGTTTAATTAAATTGCACCATGTGGATATTGCCTTTTTATCTTTCGGAAATTTATAAAAGCTATATGTAGTGGTTTTTCTTTCTCCGTTTTCATAGAAGTAACTGCAATTTGAGCAGTTATAAGCAGCACATTGTTTACCTAACGATTTTTTAGTCGCCATGTTTGTTTTCTAATTTTTAATCTATCAACCATAGCCTCGATTTCATGTTTTTTTATGAGAAGGTCTCTTAGAGGGTTTTTCTCTGTCTCAGTCCAAAATATCATTTTCTGTAAGTATTTTGATATCCTACTTGTATTGTTAAGCAAAAGAACATTACATAGTATTAGATTACTATCAAGCTCGAGAAGGCTTTAAAGGTTGTACAGAGTTTGTACAATATTAAAAGTGGATCCTTTCGGGACATTATTGATGTTAAAAATTTAGCTAATACAGGAAAAAGATAAAATTTAGTAAGACTAATACAAAATTTGGGAAAAAAACGTATTATACTGTGCAAGCTGCCAGGTTTTATTAATTGATTAAAGTTGTGCATGTTGTTGTCTTCTATAACATTTTAAATATACATTACTTATTTGAAGTTTGTCAAAAATTTCTTAATTAAATAGACAGTTGCTATTTAGCCGTCAGACGGCAGGACATGTCGAATCCTATTCTACCATCAGTGACTGGAAACTGTATTGTTCACATTGTTCCTTAGCCTAACTCTAACCCTAATGTTGTGGTTTGAACAGAACCACGTCACGTGGGTTGAACAGTTCGACCAATGAAATTTTACTTCAGGAAAAAGACGGTAGAATAGGTTCAGCCGTCAGACGGCTAAATAGACATTTCATAATTGATAACAATTGTGTATTTTTATTTTTATTTCCTTTGTTTACCTCATCTGAATGCATATATGACATATTTTTGAGATTTTGTAAAAGTGACGTGTTTGGTTTGGTTGGTAGAAGTGTGATTAAAGTGGTAACGAGGTAAATTTACTCAAAATACTCAAGTTAAACACAAAGAGAAGAAGATTGCGAGCAAAGGTCGCTTCTCATACATACACCTACTTAAAAAGTTCCAGATATTGGTTGTTCCATTGATGGTACCCCTGTAAACAGTGGGCCCATTTTCACAGATTCCCATCCATAGAAGATTCAAAGGGAAGCAACAGATCAAGAAAGAATGGGACAGAAAATACTAAATATAACCTAAATATGAGCAAGACATACGGACCGACCTCCAGGACCCTCCAATGGGAAGGTCCTTCCCCTTGGGTTGGCCTAAAGCCAGTGCTTAACATCTCGAGCCTATCTGTCCTGAATGGCTGGGCCCTATAGCCGAAGACCCGAGTAAGGAAAGACCAGATCTCTACACTTAATCTTAGTAAAAAGGCCGAGAAGCGATTCAGATTTCCAGAGTTCCACAGTTCCAGATATTACATGCTCAGGTGCGAACTCAAAACAACAGGGGCAAAGCAGTGGTAAAAGTGAGTTACCTACTTTTACAATACAGGTCTTAAATAATTAAGAAAATGTAATAAGCTTAAAGCAATTTTTCTTACTTTGAGTTAAATATCTTAGCCTAGGATGCGAGGGGCTACTTAATGTATAAACCAAAAAAAATTGACAAGGGTGTCTATCCAAGGGCATTTGGACTTACAACGAAGAATTTCCATGCGTCATTGCACTTGCTTTTTATGGACTGAAACTGTTAAAATGGCTGGTAAAATTTTTGGCAAAATGAAGAGGTTCTCTCCTTTTCGTAGCCTAAGGAGACACTTTTAAATTGACTAATATAAATTATTCCATTACTTTTCTCTGAACTTAATATAACTTGCTAACATTGTTGTAATTCCTCAAAAATGCAAAGGCCTAATACCGTTCTGCAGCGATGGCAATCTAAGAGAACATGAACGGTTTGAAGGAACAAATTTAAACCATCAAGTACATAGATTTCACATAATTACAATCAAAATCACCAAAAGTACTCACTCGTGTAACTGGAAAACAAACAAATTCCGGCTCAGTGATTTCTCACTTTTATAAGTAAATTTATCGGAGTTAAAAAATAACAAAAAAAACTCACCAGAGAGAAAAATGGTTGACACGACGTCTTCCAATTAAGTTCACTCTTGTTTTTTTAGTTTAATTGAAAGAAGGTGATATCCAGAGGCAACCGGAAATAACAATATTGAATTTGGTGGCAGAATAGATGTGAAGAATCAACAATGATATAACCTTACCTCTAAAAAGAACATGTCTGCTCGAAACTTGAATAATATTTATTCAGAATTAACCATCCATGTAAGTTTCGAATGAATTTCAACCAGTCGAATTAATCAAATCATAAATCGATCACACAATGCACGGTGGCCAAGGCCAAATCCTGCAACTTCAATCAACAGTTACAAATTTTAGAATGCAAACATACAAATATTTTCACTAAATGTTTATTCAGAAAAATATAGGTTGTTGTACAAGTCAATGGTTGAATCAGTTAGCACTACAAAATTTAGACAATCATAGTCAATAGTAAATGAGTCTAAGCCTTAGAGTTCTACTCATTGATTAAGGCAGTAGTAATTTAATATTTATTGATACTCAGAGAAGGGTATACCACTTCTTTCTGTACATATGTCTAGCCTGAGAGCACTTGTCGAGGTTTTTGACCAGTAGTTTCCTTTTTTATATCAAGAAGCTTAACAACTGTTTTTGGAATTGTTTTTTTAATTTAGATGTGATAACAGAGATTTTTATTTTTTAATCAAACTTTGTTTACCAGTGATTTTAAATACCTGGTAAGAATCAAAATGAATATAGGGGATTAATGATGAAAACTATTTTATGATTCAAAGGCTTAGAAATATATGCAACAGTATAAAGGAACACAACCAAAACTGTAATTTGTATTTTCAAATAGAAAGAAGCTCAACCTGGGTATCCAACTGCTTTGTCACACTGTACATACGGTACACAAATTTGAAAGTTGAAAACAAAGTGTGGTATACAAACGGGGAAAAGAGTTAGAATTTGATGATCGGTGTTTTACTGAACGAAACCTGTGGTCGTACAAATGTAAAGTAAACATCGTCTTAGTTGTTTTGCCTTGAAAGATATAAAATGTGCTGTAGCGTTTGGTTTGGTAACAGCTGCAGAAAAAGTTGAGCGTGCATTTGAAAGTCACCAAATAACTTAGAAATCTCAGTGTTACGAAAACGGCATAATAACCTTTTGTCAAATTTAATAAAAATTGCATAAAAATGAGTATCTTGTAAATCGTGTGTATGCACTTCAATCATACCAGGTTGGACTGCATACACAGGAGTAGGAAAAGAGAATGGATTATGTTCAATGTAAATATATCTTATAATTCGTGTGTATGCACTTCAATCATACCAGGTTGGACTAGATACACAGGAGTAGGAAAAGAAAATGGATTATGTTCAATGTAAATATATCTTATAATTCGTGTGTATGCACTTCAATCATACCAGGTTGGACTAGATACACAGGAGTAGGAAAAGAAAATGGATTATGTTCAATGTAAATATATCTTATAATTCGTGTGTATGCACTTCAATCATACCAGGTTGGACTAGATACACAGGAGTAGGAAAAGAAAATAGATTATGTTCAATGTAAATATATCTTATAATTCGTGTGTATGCACTTCAATCATACCAGGTTGGACTAGATACACAGGAGTAGGAAAAGAAAATGGATTATGTTCAATGTAAATATATCTTATAATTCGTGTGTATGCACTTCAATCATACCAGGTTGGACTAGATACACAGGAGTAGGAAAAGAAATTGGATTATGTTCAATGTAAATAAAGAATTTGATTTTGTCTACTTAACCACAAAAAGAAGAAAAAAGACTTGAATGATAGTTTCTAACTATGAAAGTTTAGAAATGGCTAGGAAAGACCACTGTATTCGGGCCTTGAGGTTATATATAAGTATATGAATTTGCCAATTCATCAATTTATAAACTTTTCTACATTTTCATCAATCCATCTCTTTATCTACCGCTTTATCTAGCTGTCAGTTAATTCGCTTACCTATCACTCTTTCATCAACCAATCTTTATCCCTTACCTCCCTCTTTAGAACTACCGTCTCGTTCCCTCTGTATCGGTCGATATATATATAACAATCTCTCTGTCTATCCATCTTTCTATCTATGTATCTATCTATGTCTCACTGTCTCTCTGTCTCTTTGTCTGTGTGTGTGTGTCTCTCTCTCTGTCTCTCTGTCTGTCTGTCTCTCTCTCTCTGTGTCTCTCTGTGTCTCTGTCACTCTGTCTCTCTGTCTCTGTCTGTCTCTGTCTGTGTGTGTGTGTGTGTGCGTGTCTCCCTCTGTGTCTCTCCCTGTCTCCCTGTGTCTCTGTCTCTTTGTCTCTCTCTCTGTGTTTCTCTGTCTCCTTGTCTCTGTCTCTCTGTCTCTGTTTCTCTCTCTCTCTCTCTGTCTGTGTGTGGGTCTGTCTCTGTCTCTCTCTGTCTCTCTGTGTGTGTGTCTCTCTCTCTGTGTGTCTCTCTCTATTTATTTTTACCTTAAAAGCAAAAGACAAGAGAAAACAAGAATTGTGAAAGTATTTAATAATATATTTTCCCTATAGAAAATTCACACTTTTGTTTTCGATTCCCTTGCTACACTACCTTTACTGAAATGATAAAAAGTTTTATAAACCTCTCCTTCTTTAATTTGAGAACGTTTAATTTTGAAACTGCTTCACATGCAAAGGTAACTGATTCTAGATTATTGTATATCAATCTTTCTTCTGTTTTATGTTGGCTGACTCTCAACTGATTTTGTCTTTTGCCTAGATCTAGGATGTTGGTGGAAGGTGTTTTTTTATGACCCACAATAGCTTTATACTATACAAGACTTACCATGAACATAACATTTCTCCACCCACATTCACAAAATTTCACAAATTTGTTTTTTAACATAGATTTTATTAATCCTAAAAAAACCATTCAACCTGGTCAGTTATGCTAAGCTCCTTAAAAGTTGTGCAAACGGGGCTACATCACTAATATCATACCTTTTAAAACCCCGAAATAATCAGAAATTTCAGAGAATTTGCTTCCCTATTTGATTAATTTGCCACTTATCTGTAGGTGGCACACCAAACTCTAAGTCAAGATGAAAAAAGAGCATATAGTTTTGGAAAAGGTGCTGTAAACAAAAGAATAAGCTAAAAAGTTTATGTGCCTCTTTTCGTATCATTTTAGTGATCTCCTTAGAAGAGTGCACCCAAAATAAAACTTTTCTTTGTTTGCACTCATGCACAGTGTGTGTGGTACTATGTCGTTATTACAAAGTAGATCATGGTGATTTGATTAATTCCATTGAATTGATGATGATCGAAAACTAAAAAAAGTAAATACCCTTTATGGTTAAATCAATTTCTGTGACAGCGATCTTACCTATATTCCAAAATAATAAAAAATAAGGGCCTTTGTACCTCTGAGGTGAGAAAGCCAATGAGTTGCGCCATTATCTTGAAGAAAAATACAAATGATATCACTTTGTTAAGTAACTCATTCAGAAATGGGTCCAGGAAAAATTGTAGCTAGTGCGAAGCGCTGAAGTGCCGAAATGCCGAACGCAAATATTTTCCAAACCACGCTCCTTTGTATTGCGGTACACTACTGTTTTAAAATATGAAAACCATCCTCTATTCAAATTACCCGTTATATTCCTTTAGACCTCCCTGTAGATAAAGAAAATAGTGATTTGAGAGCCTGGTGCCATTTGCAATGGCAAAACCAATACTCTATTTTTTCAAGCTTAATTACACTATGTAATTATACCATGTAAATGTCCTCTTACAATACATTTTTTTGTGGTATGTTACACTGCGAGAATCCGATGACAGGAGTTAAACCAATTAAAGACAATTAAAAACCCCGCTGATAAGGCCATGACTCTTGAAAAAAAATGCACCAATCACTTATAAAATTTAAACATTCGCGGATCTCAGTTCAAAATGTCAACAAACTTCATTCGCCGAAGGTATAACAACGCAAAGCGATCAAAGACCATCTTTGGATTTACAACTAGTTTACGGTGCAAGTGCAACATTGTCAAACCATTTATCATGCTTTTACACATGGTACTGTGCAAGTATGTTTTAGGCGTTTCAAGACAGATGTCAATTTCTTACATGAGCAAGAGGTAACAGGAGTACTGGCAGCAATTTGGAGGAAAGTGAGGATATTTGAAAAGGTTACAAGGTCAACCAATGGGAAAAGACCTTCGAGTGTTGTTGTGTAGAGTTTTGCAAAGAAAATTTTATTTGTTCTCCCACGTTTCCAACTCAAGGAAAGAGTATCTTGTCTCTGGAAGGTCTTTTACATACACTTCAGGAAACACTGAAAATTCCTCTATCCAATCACTTACGGTTACAACATGTTTAAGAAGGCCATAAAAAAGTTATTAGTGTGACGTTTTGGTTTGAGAATCGGGCTTTCATCTGTGACGTAAGGTGATCAAGTAAAAGAATTGAGAGGGCCAGTCGATAGTACTTGGCAGGGGAATCCGCCGGACTATTTGCGCTAGGAATTTGGCTCTGTATGGTACCTGATTTTGATTAGGTGGAGTCAATAATTCTTAAAAATTTCTTCCTTCTCCATACTGTTGAATAAAATCTCTCTTCTAAGCCTTTTAAGGATTTTATACAACAACTTGATTTTCTTATTGCAACTTATGACTTTCGTTGTTGAAGACTGAAGCTCTTTTCGTAATGGCCTGGTTACGTCCAACAAGCGAAATACTAAAATAAGAGAAATGACAAAGCAATACTACAGCAGAAAAGCTCTAAAGCAGTCACAACGGAATCATTGTTATATGTACCACCGTCGTTTTACTTTATAGATTTTAATGCAGTGACAATAGCTTCAAATAGTTTAATGAAAACATCCAGTCCGTCAATACTGTCAATCCTCTCAATCCATAGTGTACAGCAAACATCAGTCAAAGTAAAATTGTATGAATTGTTTTCTTACAAAAGGATAAAACGCTCCCGTTTGCACATTAAAAAAAGACTGACTGTTTTAACTTTCATCATCATGTTCTGACAGGTAAGATAGTGGAAGCTGAGAAGACACAGTGATTGAAAACATGTGACTTGCACTAAGATAATGGCTCTTGGTTTACTTGCTGCACCCGTTTTGCTTCCCCACTTCATTTTCCCGCCACGTTGCCTGTTCCATAGGATCCTTGGCCACGACATAAATTCATGTCTTAACAGAAATCATTGACTGGGTTTATTGATTTCTGGCCAATGCTTTACCAGCCAGACACTCGTAACAAGCCACAAACCCTAGAAACTCTTCCTCAATTTGCGATTGCATATCCATAAAACGAAACAGGATAACTATTTGTTCAAGCTTGCTGATATCAGACGCTTCTTTTGCTAAAACAGTAAATATTTAAACTGTTTGATCTTACTCCCTGGAAAGGCTTTCCCACATTTAAAACTGTGCTCAGTGATGTTTTGGCCTGTATATGGCAGCTTTTGGGGCATTGGTAATGCAATTCAAGAACAAGATATTGTCTCCTGAGCGGAAAAATTAGCTTATGGTAGCTTGAAGGTTCCTTGGATAGTTTTCAGTTTCATACAAATTATCAAATATCTTAGTGACCCCTGAAAGTAACGTTTGTCTTAAACAGAGGATAACAGCCTCTACAATTTGTTTTAATATTTCTCCTTTTAATTCAAGTTGCTTTGTTTTAGCCCAATAATTTAGTTCTATTATTTTGCTAACACAGTTTTTGCTGATACAATTGACTGGCCTTGAATGTCTGAAAATCATTTCAAATTAAAATGTTCAATTCAATATTCTGCATACTATAAGAAAACAGTACAACTACTTGCAGT
Source organism: Morbakka virulenta (assembly GCA_003991215.1). Lineage (NCBI taxonomy): Eukaryota > Metazoa > Cnidaria > Cubozoa > Carybdeida > Carukiidae > Morbakka > Morbakka virulenta. Next base: position 1,070,441 of record RDPX01000027.1, read on the forward strand.
TCTCACAAAAATGAATAGTTTTCTTGAATATAATTTTTAGTATTTTTCTGCATATTTTTAATGCTTTCCCTTTCAAAACAGTTTTTTGATAACTTAACTACTTCAGCTCTAGAAGAAAAACAACATATCGAAATAAAGAAATCTTGGTCTTAGTTTTTATTATTACTGTTATCTCAGACCATGCGAAGCCTATAAAGAGTGGGTAGTTTTGGACAAAATCCTCATTTTACCTGTCTGACTTAGTAATTTGGGGTTGAGTTGAACTTTTTTGTTTTTTATGAGAAAGTAGTTTTTGCCCAGTATTGATTAGTTTTAGATTTTTCATGATTTCAGCACCAAAACTTTTTAAAGACTTCCTTAGCAAAACTTTTTTGCGTTTCGACCTTTCGAGGAAGCGCATTGAAGGAAAATCTTAAAAGCTGCATGTACACCTGTAAAAATGATAACTCTTAGTGAATAAAATAACAGAATCTAAATAACTAAAAAAGGTGAAAATTTTCAACAGTGTCATTTTATACAGAGAGAAAGTCCACATCGTCAATTTTTTTTGCTTCAATACAATGATCAAAACCAACAACAAATTCTAGCCAAAGTTTCTCTATTTTTAAGTTATACCCAGTGGCCACACCCGTACATCAGCTAAGACGATGGTGAATCTGAATGCAATTCTTTTCGTTTTCAATTCCTTCATTTTCATTATCATTCATCATCATCATCATCATCGTCATCATCATAATCTCTCTCTCTCTCTCTCTCTTTCTCTTTCTCTCTCTCTCTCTCTCTCTCTCTCTTTCTCCCTGCAAAGTCATTTGAAGACTGGGCTTTCTCATCAGCTGGTGACACAGTAGGTTTACAGGCTTCACATAAAACAGCATCAAATGAAACAGTGTGCATGAGGATAGTTAGATATTCTAACCCTATAGGCCTTTCTGCTTGGTCATGTTGTCATTTGAGCCATCTGCTTTGGTGAAGCAGCCTGTTTTCTGGGAAGAGTTGAATCTCGATTTTTCATTATCTTTCGATATGCCTCGCCAATCTAATGTGTCATAAGAATTCTTCGTTCCTTGGCTAACAACGTCCTTTCTGAATTTTTTAGTCATTGTTTTGCATTATTTCAATACTCTGACTATTGCTCATGCTCTTTGTCAGCCAATTTTTTTAAAGCAGAAAGCCTCCTGCCCCTCTATCAGTTGGCTGCCATGAATTTGCGGTACTTGCGACACCACACCATACAATGCCGTTACGTTTACGAACAGCTTCCCGAAAAAGAGGCTTATTTGTGCCTCTAAATTGTCACAAAAGAGCACGAAGTCGTCTGACTAAAGAATGACGGGCCCTAATATACGGTTAACCCTCTCTACCGACATTTTTGTGTAGAACCAAGCATTTTCTTGCCAATATACATCTACATCACGATCGTATGCTTTTATTTCAACAGCCACTACATATTTCTTCTTGTTCCTCATAAAATGAGTCCAATACAAAGGGTATCTTTTATGGGGCTAAATATAAATTGCAACGTACATTGACGCTATTCTAAGCCAAGCTCAGAGTTGCTCACCAATACATTATGATACTAGTTTTCAGTCTTCGGAATTTTGACTTTATACTTGGTTTTGCGATCAATCACAAATACAAGCAGTACTTCATCCACATTAAAGCGTTTCTACGGAGGAAGATTTTTTCATTTTGTGTCATAATTCAGGTTGCTTGTTCCTTCTCTCACCCTACAATTCTATTCTATGAGCTCAAGCTTCATTGTTACTCTGTTGAGACTTTTTCTCCAATTTACTCAGTGAAGCTTTATCTTATATTGCCATATGAAAGCAGCTATTGCGGACTTGGGGATACGGTTTCGATCACCAACGATTGCCATGTACGTTTTGTTTGCATGTGCCTGGAGACAAGAAACAAATACTTTCATTTCTTTTCTGCGACTTTCAACCATTTTGGTATGAAACAGTACAAAAACTCGTTGTGAAAATTGGAACTTTATAGGTAAATAATCTTTACGACTTTCTTAGGTCACAGATTACTTAACTTTTTGTCTAGTCAAGAATTACTTTCTTATAAATCGTTTTCTTATAAAGAAAAAAAATTACTTTTTGCTTAGAACTGCTTCCAAAACACAACCCAATACATGTTTATATATACAATACATTCTAATTTATATTACAGCATTTTCATTGTTGTATTTCTTAGATTCGTTTTTAATGAGTTGATGACAGAATCGACAAAAACCATGAGCCTTCAGATACGATTCGGAGGATGGAAAGAAACAGTTATAACACTCGTCCTTAAGTTGAGTTTCTGTTGGTACGGGTTTTAAAAACTTTACTTGCAAAATTAAATGCCAAGCATCCTACTGACGTCATCACATTTAATGCAAGTGATGTAAGATACATTTTTCTATTGTCTCCATGTGTAGGCTGGCTGGAGAGCCAGAGAGCGTGGTATTTGATAGCAATAAATAATTATAGAGACAAAAGACATTTGTTTGCTAGTTTTGTAACATAAACACGTGTGCATAGGAGACTGAAATATATCAGTGTGGGCATGGGTCTGAAGAAAGAAACTAAAAATACCAGAGTAGGTTTTTACAGTATGAAAAAATAGGCTACCCTAGCAAAAATAAAATTCCGCCACTTGTCCATTTTTGACACAATCAACAATTTCCAGGTTTATAGCAATAGACAATTCAATCTTAGACGTATTGGAAACAAACACAAAATAAAAAAAATTGTACTTGAATATAGATATTTTATTGTTTTCAATACTAATACTAATACTAATACTAATACTAATACTAATACTAATACTAATA
>RDPX01000027.1:1076811-1107350 GCA_003991215.1 Morbakka virulenta
AAGTTGGACACTGACGTCAGACCTGGAGAAAAGACTGAACGCTACTGAAATGTGGATGTTGCGCAGAATGTTGAGAATTTCCTGGACGGAACACACTAGTAATGATGAAGTACTAAGACGAGCTAATTATAGCAGGAGACTCCTGAAAACCATCAGAAAGAGACAACTGTCGTTCCTAGGACAGGTAATGAGAAAAGAAGGCTTGGAAAATTTGGCTGTTACTGGTAAAATTGGCGGTAAAAGAGGAAGAGGAAGACAAAGAACAACATTCATGAAAAGTTTGTCAACATGGACCGGAGTCAGCGAGAAGGAAATGCTGGAGAAGACCAAGAATAGGATCCTGTGGAGAAGCATGACCGCCTACGTTCTGCAAGGACATGGCACATGAGGAGGAGGAGTCCATTTAAAAAAAGCTATTTTTTGAGCGATAGCATTCCTGTGACAATTTCTTTTAAAACGTTTAAGCCCTTTAAATAAAAATATATCAGCTTGAAGTGGTGTTGAAAAATATAGAGGCTAGGACTTATGCCTTTTTAAAGCAAGACTTCCAATTGTTTTTAATTTTTCATATTTTTTGTATATGTTTAAAGTCATACTTTAGTGCAGGAAATTAGGTAGGTTTAAATAATAGAAACCAGAAAATGGCAGAAAGCTATTAACTTCAGAGGCGCTGCAGGAGGATGAAAAACAAGAAAGAAACACCAGAGGTTCAAAAAAACCTTATCTAAATGGTAAGCTGACATTAAAACATTGCTGGATACAAGGTTAACTCATGCGTTTTCTTTTACAGGCTGAGTATTTTTCAAATAGTCGAATTCTCAACATTCATAAACACAAGGTGAAGAAAAGCTTTTTTTTGGTGAAAAAAGAAAATGGGATTTTGGTTAAATTGAAAAAAAGCCTTTTGATCTCAAAAAGCAACGTTTCAGGCCTGTTATGGATTATTTAAAAAATCTATGGAATCTTCGTTATCATTCCATACAAAAATTTGGTATAGTTCACCCTATAAATAATAGAGATCAAATTCCGTATGACAGGAATAAATATAGGGAACAGGCTGACTTTTTATGCAGAAATCAATAGACGTTCGTAAATAAAAAGCATAATTTGTCAAGAAAGCCTGCCACAGTTTTCACCCAAGTCTGGAATGACACCGAAATTGATCTTATGCTAGATTTTGTATTTAAAGGAAATGCAAAAAACGCTCAGAAATAAATGCTCCGGTTAGAATTAAATAGCATTTGAGCTCCTAAAGATTACTGTAAATTAGAACAGTTGCTTTCTACAAGTGAAAATCTTCCAAGAGGATTAAGTGTATTTCAAAAATATTTATAAAAATACCAATTTTGCATCTGATGCCAGAAGTAAGAAATTCTCTTTGTGAAACTAGTGACGTGCCAGTCATTTTAAGGGGCTGTATCTGTAGATTTGTCCAAGTCAAGGGCGTGCACTTACACAAAAAGTTGAAAACAAAATGTTGTGATATGGTGTAGCAAGCAAAGATTGGTGCAGAAGCTGCACCAATCTTTCACCAATCGAACTAAGTACCTCGTTGGACCAGTGATAACGCAAAACTCTGACATAATTCTATGCAAGACTCCTCATCATTTTATGATGAAATTATTGAGAAGACTCTGGACAAGATTTATCAACCGAAACCACCGACAAAAGAAAAAAGTAATAATGATAAAACAGAGAAAAAACTTATTTTTCTTCAATATCGAGGGAAAGCGACCGAGAAATTTGAACGCTCGTTGAAACGCATTGAGGCACTGTGCAAAATTGTCTCTACGATTAAGAAAATAAAAACAGTTCTACCATTATTAAAAGTACCCGTGGAAAAACCTATGCAAAGCGGTTTAGTATATAAAATTAAGTGTTCGCGATGCCTATAGTGTTATGTGGGGCAAACTACCCGACATCTGCTAACCCGTGTAAAGGAGCATAAATAAAGCCGTGGGACAGCATTTTAAAATGTGTAACGTGGAGCTATCAATCAATCATGCAAAAATAATAGCAAAGTCGATTAAGTCGGAATAAAAGTTAATGACATTAGAGGCATTACTCATTCGGGAAATAAAACCAACATTGAATACAAAGGATGAGTACAAAAGCCGCGAATTAGTCATAAAAATTTAACTTGTCAACAAGGTCCCTCAAGGGAGGCTTCTCATNGTTCGCGATGCCTATAGTGTTATGTGGGGCAAACTACCCGACATCTGCTAACCCGTGTAAAGGAGCATAAATAAAGCCGTGGGACAGCATTTTAAAATGTGTAACGTGGAGCTATCAATCAATCATGCAAAAATAATAGCAAAGTCGATTAAGTCGGAATAAAAGTTAATGACATTAGAGGCATTACTCATTCGGGAAATAAAACCAACATTGAATACAAAGGATGAGTACAAAAGCCGCGAATTAGTCATAAAAATTTAACTTGTCAACAAGGTCCCTCAAGGGAGGCTTCTCATTTATCATAGTTTATTCAAAAAGATTGAAGATTCGAATTCACTGTGTTAGATTTCGTTAGATTTGAATTCACTATGTTATCTTACAAAAGAGCAGAGAGTAACAAAACTCTGCCTATCTTACAGAAGAGCAGAGAGTAACAACACTCTGGATATCTTACAGAGAAAATATTAATGCGCACGCTCTGTAATGTTTGCATCGTCACACAAATGTTAATAAACTAGCAAAAATTTGTATGACAAAATCTAATGACTACTTTTGAATTTCTATAACGTTCAGTTGCAACATCAGATGTATGTTTGATGATGGTTTAATTTTTTTTATTCACATAGAAAGTTTGTTTGAAAGAATTTTGTGTTAACCCTTTCTAGTGTAATTGAAGAAAAAAATTATTTGAAATTTACGGCAATGGTAGCGCTAGGTTTAAATTTTCCAGTCGCGGTAAAAAAAGCTCTTAAGTGGCATACGCAGTATTTGTATAACGTTCACTAAAGGCAATGACTTGGCAGTCACGGTATTTGTAGGGCTTGATCCAATAGCTCTTGGATGGGCATTACGGTTAGATGGGAGTCACGGATTCCAGAAATCCTAGAAAAGCAGAGCACAAAACATTTGAATGAATCAAAGCAACTGCAAGACTTTCCTAGAGTGCTTTAAATGCTGGCGTAAGTACTATCCTACACAAAGATATTTTTTCACCGAGCAGACAGAGGCTTACACTCAATACCAGTAGATAAATAGCGTTCCCAGTAGGATGTTTGCAAATAGGGTTTCAAATGTGATTCCAAATAGGATAACGAGGACAGGTTGAAAGACGAATAATCGGAAGTATGTAATTGTGTTAATATAGACAGTTACCACAATGTTGTTAGTAGCACCATCAAGAAACAAACGCAATTTAAACACAATAATGTGGTCAATAAAACATTCTAAAGTAGTTATCTCAAGCCAATTTGCAGATATTTAAGGCCATATTTCAGCTTGCCAACATGTTCGAAGGACCGCTGATACATTATTTCAATATAGTAACCAGATTACAGGAATTTTATTTGAAAGTCCAGTAACAATTGGGAAACATAGATTATTATGAACGATGAGAACAATAAGAAATTGGATTTGGAAAGGTAGCTGAGAAGTCAAAATAAAAAGACCAGCAATATTTTAATAAAAAGGAGTAACATTCTGATAACAGCAATAAAAATTCAGACTTTACCAATAGCCAGAGACAGAATTATAAAAAGCAGTAGATGTGTAGCAATGATTATACTCAGCAGAAGGATAAAAAGTGAATGTAAAATATCTTCCGTCAAGTAGGGAATAATCTTCAATGTCATTAAGATGATGGATGAGGTTATACGACAAAAAAATTAAAAGATTAAGCACCAATAAACCATTACGGTAAGAATACATGGTAGATAAGAAACTAAAATTAGGAAAGAAATGCGTAAAAAAGAAATTAACACAAGTATAACTGCTTGATTTGAGGTGACAAGGAAGGACAATGTTAGAAATGTATACATAAAGAAAGAGCATATGTCAGATAGCAATGAGGGGAAATCCGATAGGCTAGGCTGAGGTGTTTTAGCCATGTTATGAGAAAATATAAAGAGTACTCGAGAAAAGAGTGTTCGAGATAAATTTTCCAGAAAAGAATTAAGAAAGAGAGGAAAACAGGAAATTTGTGGACTCTGTAAAAGAGAATATGAGAAACATAGGTGCAAGTGGAAATAATATAGAAGTGAAAGACAGAAAACGTTATCCTCATCCTTCAAGGAATTTATAATAAAGGGAAATGCAGAAAGAGGAAAAATAAGGAAATAATGACTATTATATGTTAGAAACTCCAACAAAATAAGTTTTCGGGAACAGGCGTGATGTGCTCTCTGAGATTACAAAAGAAACAGAAGTAGAATTTTCTGAAGTCAATCTATGTATATAATAATATTTAAAATGTTTGTCTTAAAAATATGTACAAAGGCCACACAAGGAGCTTAGGATCGGGTCTCAAAATAATCAGGTTTATATTTTCTTGAGGTTTTCTTTCTGTTGTAAATATTTTTATTTTTAATATGTGAAATATTTCTGAGATTTGCAATCTAGCTGAAATTTACTTTCAGTATGACATTTCGATTTTAGCACTTTGTTAGTTGTTTCAAAAGATCTTGTAAAGAAAATAACATTAGTAGTTATTTATAGGTAGCTAAATATATATTTAGCATTTGTATTATAATACAATATATTAAATAAATGGCTTTGACAATGTAAGAGTGAGATGAAAATTTCGTTTCAAATTATTTTTGCCTTAAATGACTGAACATATATCAACATCTTTCATAAAAATGGTTAGTGTGCACTACTTTCTTTTTACAGGAGCGTTGAAAATATAACAATTACGTTTATGACATATTCAAGGGAAGATCCATTCAAAATACAGTTACAAAAGGTGGTAAACGGAAATTTAAAGGTATCTCTTCTTTATTAAATGTATGTATAATGAGCGTTTTTCCCTCATCTAAAAATATTTTATTAATTTCCCAGAAGAAAAGAAGCAAAAAAATATATTTCTATCTGTATCACTGTATTAATAAAAAGGGGTTAACTTAGCAAATTACTATAGTACCCTAAATACTAATAAAAATCAATAAAGATAAAGGACAGTCGGACCTTGTCGGTACGTGACCTGTACCGTATATTAGTATGCAAAGATAAAATGTACACCGACAAAATTTCTGATAATAGAAGTTTACTTTTTGAAAGATATTGCTAATGTGTTAAATGGACCTTACCTAATTTTCTATTTACATGTTATTTGGTAAAGATAAATTTTCATATTTACCTACTTCTTGCCATTTCAGTCTCTTTTACAAGCATAAAAAATAAACGCACAGTATTTTTACATTTACAGTCAAACTGTAGCAAAGAAAATCATTGAAAAGTAGTCATAAACCCTTAAAACAATTTTTAAGAGATGTGTATCTTTATTTTAGGGTGAGAGTAATACACTCGACTGATATCTTTACGAATGTACCCTTCGTATATTTGTGCTAAGGTCCGTAATACTCAACAGAAGTGATAACTATGGTCAAATTGATTAAAAACGTTTGATGATTGCTTCAATATAAACAGCAATATTCTAGCAGCTATAACTTGCTATTAATACTAGCTAACTAACTTCAATGAGAAGGCTAAAACATAGGTATAAACTAGCTGTATGTAACATGCCTTGGGATAATTACATTTGTGGAGAAAATCACAAAGTTTTTGTTGTTGTCTTTTAGGCTTTTTACTTCAGATTATTGATATCGTGCACAACAGTGAGAAGGACAATATTGTGTACAACTGTCAGGTTGACATTGAGGAGCACATCCATATGGTAAACTTTGCTGCGGCATCATCATTGGTGCCATCTGATAAGCTGGTTGGGGCATATACATTGGGGGTGGGGGAGGAGGAGGAGGAGGAGGAGGAGGGAAATTTGCACTGCAACATGATGGGAGGCAACTTGGTGCACATGCTTGTGAACATGGGGTAGGACACTGCAAATCATATTGTGGGCTAGGCTCAAGTGCAGGAGGAGGAACCGGAGGGCCTGGGGTGTATTTTGGTCGTTCACGCCATCTTACATTTTTTGTGTCTGAAGGGACGGAAACAGCTGGTGTCTTACAGCAACCATCTGAACCAGCACACGATGGTGGACACGATTGATCACATGGTGGTTTACAGGTTTCGCTACAAGGTGGTTGACATCCTAAAAAGACAAAAAAACTCCACTTTTAAATAAGAATAAGCTTTATGCTATTATCATGACTATAGCTCATCGATCTACATCAGAGTTGGTATTTCGGTTTTTGCACTTATAACGCCGAGGAAAAATGTTTAGAACGAAATTTAACAGTTTAACAAAATCAGGTAATGTTTGATTTCACTTGTCTAAAAGCTTACGTGGACTTGCATATCACTGACTACTTTTAAGACACAATATAATGCTTTTTTAAAAAGCCAGCAACAGCTACGCATGATTTAAAGAAAGTATTAAGCTGACCAACGTAGTTTCCTGCCACCGAAAAATTTACAGCCTTTATTAGCTTTTGCATTCAGAGAAATTTTAATTTTGAAGGAATTTAAATGAATCAAATTTGTAGTGTTTCATTTGCGCTTTTGCTTAATTGCTCATGAAAATGCTAGCTTATTCAATAAAGTTTCTATCTGTGAACTTATAAGGTTACCTTTGTTACTTAGGTTTAATACTTGTACATTGACACATGCATGCCCTTTGCGAAAAATTATAGATTCCCATGAAAATGTTTATACAATTAAAAATAAATAAATATATATATTAAAAAAAATATATATATATATATATATATTAAAAATATATATAAATATATATATATATATATGCATATTTATATTTATATATTTCAAACGTAAAAGAGAACAAAAATCAAACAAGTTTACAAGTTTAAATATCTTGGGTACATGATTACATCAGACTGTAAATGTACTTCTGAGATAAAATAAGAATGGCTTTAGCTAAAAATACTTTCAAAAGACGAACCTACTTATGAAAAACAGATATATAACAACGTTAACAAAGAAAAAATTAATAAAGAACTACGTCTGATAATTTGTGTCTATGTCTGTGAAAGCTGGACAATAACTAAGGATTTAGAAAAAATTGAAAGCAGCAAAAAAGTGGTTCATTAGAAGAATACTTGAAACCTTATGAAAGGAAAGGAAATCGAATGAATATATATTAAAAAAAGCCAACATAGAAAGGTATTTATTAAAGACAACTAAGAAGGAAATTTTAAATTTCCTTCTTAAATTTTATTTAAAAAGCACTTGAACATTTCTCTTTAACAGGAAAAAATAGAGTGGTAAAAGAGTAGGGGCGTGGGGTAAGAACAACACTTTTATGAAAATTAAATTCCTAGAAAACTGGTAACTGTCCAGGTCTTATAACTTTTTTTTTAGTTTTCTTAATTCTATATTTGGTTCAAATGAAAGGCTTGCAGAGGATAGAAGTAAAGGAAAAGAAGAGGAAGGAGAAGAAAGTACATGATATAAAGGTTGTATTACCTCCACCTGTGCTTGAGTCTGAAGACTGTTGGCCTTGAGCAGCAATTGCATTAGGTTGCTGTGGAGTTGAAGGCATGTTACCATATCCTTGATTGCTATTTTGCTGTCCATATTGACCAGCTGGTTGTTGGAACTGTTGTTGGTCTTGTTGTCCGTATTGATATTGTTGCTGTTGTTGTTGGAATGGAGAAGACATACCTTGGCCAAAATTGTTAAATCCCATGCCAAATGCACCACCGGGCTGGGAACTAAGAAGTTGGTTAACACTTGGACCTGTTAGCTGTCCTTGCATCCCACCCATCATCGCTCCTGACATCTGTCCCGACATCTGTGGCTGCATTTGTCCTGGCATCTGCCCCTGGGGCAATTGACCTTGGAATTGCTCTGTCATTTGCCCTCCCTGAAACTGGCCCCATTGTGGACGAACCTTTGACATTATAGAAGGACCCATTCCTGAACCTTGAATTGCTGTTCTGTCATTATAATTATCCTCTTCGCCACTTGCTTCTGCAATGAAATTTTGTAGATTATATGTTCCAACAAAATCAAGATATTCCTGTTTCGTCATTGTACGTTTTCTGTGTACTTTATATATATATAAATGTATAAGTTTATTAGACATTTTTATTTACCTTGATAGGTATTGAAATAGTTTCTAAAAAATAAATATAAATTACATTATATTATATTATATTATATTATATTATATTATATTATATTATATTATATTATATTATATTATATTATATTATATTATATTATATTATATTATATTATATTATATTATATTATATTATATTATATTATATTATATTATATTATATTATATTATATTATATTATATTATATTATATTATATTATATTATATTATATTATATTATATTATATTATATTATATTATATTATATTATATTATATTATATTATATTATATTATATTATATTATATTATATTATATTATATTATATTATATTATATTATATTATATTATATTATATTATATTATATTATATTATATTATATTATATTATATTATATTATATTATATTATATTATATTATATTATATTATATTATATTATATTATATTATATTATATTATATTATATTATATTATAATATATTATATTATATTATATTATATTATATTATATTATATTATATTATATTATATTATATTATATTATATTATATTATATTACATTAGACATGCATTTATTCGGAGCATCTCCATCTGTTCACGAAGTATAACATTTTGTTGTTCTAATGATTACTTTTTGATGTTATTGAAACCTAAAACTAGCATTTTAACAAAAGTATGAAAAAAAAAGCAAAATGCACAAACTTTACTTACAGCATTAATTATTATCAGATTCTAACCCCACTCTTTTAAGAACACGGGGTCATTCTAGACGTTTAAAAAACAGATGACCGTGACACATAATATTCAAAAAAAAATAAAAAATGACACCTCAAAATGTTTCTTTTCTTCGTTGTAATTTAATCAAGCTTTATTAAGGGTGCAAACGTGAAAAGTGAATGTGCACTACCTCCTGACCCTGTTTCTTCAAATTCATCAGCACTGTATCCACCACTACCACTGCCTGTGACATCTATCAAACAAAATGATAAAGGGAAATAGTAAGTCCTTGAGTTTAATTAAGAATGCATTTGCTGAAATGTTTTTTTACGGGCTGAAAATGGGTATAGTTCTTAAAATTGTAAAATTCCTTATTAATTTCTCCAAACGAAATTGATAAAATAAAATTTTATTTCATTGTATTATTATTTTATTACATTAGAATTAGGACCTTGAAGAGAATAAAACAAAATATATTTTAAGCCTCCTTCAGTAAAATTTGAATTCGCAGTCTCCATAACAGGTATATTTACAGGAGACATTTTGAAACTAGATTTAGGCACTTTTTTTATTGATAGGGATCTGAAGAGGCGAAGGAAGAGAGGCTGCCAAAAATCAACTTTGCGAAGTATAATAAAGGCTGAGCGAAACGGTGCATGGTGGAGAATATGGATTTCAGCACGTCTTGCAGCTGCAGTCTGGCCACAGTAAAAGGAGTGATGTCCAAACCTTGTATACCTCCTTAAACAGAGAGATTTAAGGTAAGGTAGATTTATTGGTAGAAAAACTGAAAAAAATTATTAAATATTTTAATGACAAATGTTAGACGCAATATGACTAAGCTAAAATTGCCTGGTTCCCAGTTCTTATTTTCCACTGTACTTTTCCAATGATATGTCACTTCAGAGTACAATGGGGTCTGGAGCCCAAAACCTACCAACTTAGCTGTTACTATAGCATATGAAAGTAAAGAAAACATACAAAGCTATGAGTTTTATTTAAAGAATATGTCTAAAATTTTAAGGTGTTTCAACATTATATTAATTAAAAGATATTGTTCATTCTGGAACTCCTCTATCATTGATGAATTTCTATTGTTAATAGAATCCATATTGTCTGGTATACACGATAAGTGGCAATGAGTTTTTTATGTATGAATATCTAATATCTTAAACTAAATCCAAATATAAGATTTGTTTTAAATATCAATTAAAAAACAAATTACGCAAAGAGAGATTTAGCTGGCATTAGATGGCATTTAGAGTAGTTCTAACATAAAGGACACAGTTAGTCTCCTGTATGACATTATGTTGATAACTAGATACCAAAGACCGAATATCCATCTGATATATCGTTAAGATGTGACTGCTTCTCAGCAGAATTTTCTTAACATTTTCTAATTCCTCATTGATATCATCAAGAAAGAATAAATATCATTTTTACTTTATTTTTATCTTCTGAACCCCAAATTGTTTATTTCAAGTAGTTTTATTGGTTATAGTGAAGCACTGTCTGAACAAGATCATTATTGAGGTTCTTAGCATAAAATATGTCAATAATGCCATTACCATGTGGTTCTGGGCATAAATTACACTGGTCAACACGATTTTTCTGCCAAAGGATTTTTAAACGAATTTTAACTAAATTTGGGCTGCTGATTACAAATATGAACTCAGTTTTTCTCTATCATATCAGGATTTTGAGCTGTGTAATTTTCCAATTTTTTATGAAAATCACTTCTCAACCTATAGCTATATCTAAGGTTTCATAATAAGAACGTGATTTTTTGTACTACATTTTGTATATTAATAATCAAGAAATAACAAATATTACTAAGTCGATGTACAACAATCCAAATAGAATGAAGGAGAAAATAGAAAATAGAAAAATGCATAAAGATATGGAACACAGATCAGTATCAAATAGCAGTTATCTGAACTTTCTTTTCTTGGCTGATCTCTGATGTACAGCTTCTGGGTTGTCTCTCATCAAGCTCCAGCAATAATCCACCATCATGTGTGAGTCTCACCGGCCTTGATACCGTTCTTCCATTGTTTTAATGTCCTGATGAAAACGCTCCCCTTGTTCCTCACTCACGCCCCCAAGATTCTCCGGAAAAATGGCTGTGGAAATAGTAGATCTTGATATTCATTCTACATTCAAGATCTCGCAGGCTCATTAGTAGTTCTTCTATAATCTTTTCATAGTTGTCTGCTTTTTTATTCCCTAGAAAATTCTGCACCACATTACAAAATGCGTTCCAAGCTCTTTCTTCTGTCTCATTCATGGATGTGATAAAGTTTGGATCCCTCATAAGTGTTCTAATTTGGGGTCCATCAAATATACCAGCCTTTTGTTTTCTCTTCGCTAAGACCAGGAAAAGTTGAATGTATATAGCTGAAACATTCACCACTGTGATCAAGAGTTTTGACGAACTGTTTCATCAATCCACGTTTTATGCTCAAGGGAGGAAAGACAATGTTCTTCCTATGCACTAGGGGATCATTGATGACATTCTTATCGCCAGATGCCAAACTCTGTCGCTGAGGCCATTCATTCTTCACCCAATGTTCTGCTGTAGCTCTTCTGTCCCAGTAACACAGGAAACAGGAGTATTTTGTATACCCTACTTGCTGGCCTAAAAGAAACTTAACCATTTTCAAATCCACACAAATTACCCACCCATGAACATGATATTGCAACCTCTCCAGTACAATCGTGATGTTGTTATATTCTTCTTTAAGTTTTACAGAATAACATATTGGTACCGAATCATACTTATTTCTATTATTTAACAGAGAACATTTCAAAGTTCTTATGAAACTGTCAATAAAAAGCCTCCAATCCCTTGAATCATAAGCTGGAAGTCTCATAAAGGGAAGTAACCCTTCTAAATCAGTACAAAAGACAAGCTGGCCATCTGAATAGAAGTACGTCCGAAGTTCTGCTTCCCTGTTGCGACAAAATGAGACACTTGTGCCGGGTTTTAATATTCGATTCTCTTGCATTCTTAAAGCCAACAGTTCATCAGACTCTTTTGGCAGAAAAAGATCTTCATTACAGGGCTGAAAAATATCTGTAGTGTCTTCTTCATCACTAAAAGAAGGTGAGCAGAGATCTGTGTCATCAATTGTTGGAAGCTCAGTAAATATTGGTACAGGTATTTCTTTACAGGTATTTTCTTGACAAGACAGAAATAGCAGTCATCTAAATGATTGCTTGGTTCTCTCCAAACCATAGGCACTCCAAACTTGAGTTTTGCATTCTTTCCTGGAGACCATGATGTCAAGGTGTCAACACAGGTTTTGCACACTTTGTGAGGAGCCCAATGCTTGTCTTGGCCTCCAAGTGGCTCTTTGAAGTATGCCAATTACAAACTCTTAAGAAAGTCAATAATGTTGCGCCTCTGATTCTGCAAAGTAAAGCTCCCACAGATGTAGCAAAATATATTTGGATCACTTGAGCACTGTCTTCTGTGAGATGGCCATTGTTAGGTCAGTAACACACCCTGCAGACAAGAAAAAATTTATTAGCTACATGAGCTTTTCCTTGAATTTCTACCAAACCTCCCACACTTTAGGAATTGTTTTACAAAAACACCCAGCAGAATAAAAACAATAAATAAGTAAATTTAGTGATAAAATCAATAAAACAACACTACCTGCAAAGGAATGTTGTTTAAGTTGAAATCTGTTTGTTTACTTTGGTATCATATAAAATGGTTATGTTATGCATGTTCTAAGAAAACAAAAATTTTCTTCAGTTAATTGGGAGACTACATGAAAAGTAAATTTACCAAAATGAACCATATAATCCGGCCTTTTTTCTGCTACACTATTTGATAGGATAATATTTTCTTAAAAATGCATGAAAAATATAAATATGTATAGGGCAAAACTTGATGCGATGGAGAAAATTTAAAATCAGATTTGAATTCAGCACCCTCAAATTAGTCTAAAACTCTTTTTAAATTCCCATGAAAAGTAGAAAAAAAATTTCTTTGTTTACCAATGTTATCTACGTAATGCCATTATAGGTCAGTCATTGGACGAGGAATATAATTAAGAATTTATTTATTAATTAAGAGTTATTTTTTAAAAAAAACTTCACCTTTTTGAAATTATAAACAGATTACAAGTTCAAATATCATTAAGAAGCTGTGAAAACAAATTGGTAGTTTCTCAGAAAGGAATCCCTTCAACTTGTTGAAAGTTAAAGCAATTAAGAAGTTAAATTTCCCATTCTAGCTGCTATAAATCTGTTTGGAAAAACTTATGCATTTCTTTTCTTATTATGATTACTATTATCTATGTAGTCAAATTTTTATACATTAAATATTTTTATATAATTTCTTAATAATTCGGGTTAATTAATCCATCCAAGAAACGAATTCTAGCATCAAGTCACTTTCATTTTTGTTGAGGCCTTGATAACTCTCAGGCTTGGCCAATGAGTCTTAAAATATTAGTATATTAAAAATTCTAATTTTCTTACAATAGTTTGTCTTGAATATACGTTTGCAGCTATTTTCCTCAGCTTAGCACACTGACAATAATTGTGTTTACAGCAATATTATTTTCCATTATACTCGTAACATATCTAAAATTTTCACTGTATTGTATTCAGTATATATATATATATATATATATATAAATATATATATATATATATATATATATAGTTAGTATTGCTACTTTTTTATAACGATACACTGATTTTCATAACATACATGTCTATTTAGACATGTGCATGTTATGAAAAGCATGGAGTAGCTCGAGCAATTTTTGGTCTGTCAGTTTATACAAATTACATCCTTTTATTAATCGTCCTTGACATTAACTTTGTCCAGGATGTTTACATACAGTGTTTAAGAAGTCTTACCTTGACTAGGAATTGCTGCTACTGTTTTGTTGGTAACAAGAGCCAAAGGTGCGTCAGTTATTCTTGTGTTGACTTTATTGGCTTTCACAAAAGAAAATNATATATATATAAATATATATATATATAGTTAGTATTGCTACTTTTTTATAACGATACACTGATTTTCATAACATACATGTCTATTTAGACATGTGCATGTTATGAAAAGCATGGAGTAGCTCGAGCAATTTTTGGTCTGTCAGTTTATACAAATTACATCCTTTTATTAATCGTCCTTGACATTAACTTTGTCCAGGATGTTTACATACAGTGTTTAAGAAGTCTTACCTTGACTAGGAATTGCTGCTACTGTTTTGTTGGTAACAAGAGCCAAAGGTGCGTCAGTTATTCTTGTGTTGACTTTATTGGCTTTCACAAAAGAAAATACATATAAATCTAACATAAATAAAATAAATCTATCTCATTGGTATTGAAATGTATATCGTAAATATCAGGTTCATTTTATTTGAAAGCTCAAACTCTTCTGCACCAAGATTCTAGAAGACGAAAACAAAACTTAAGCTGTATTAAATTGGGAGATTACAAATAAAGCCATATTTCAATACTGGTTGATTGTTTATTTTTCTGCTAGGTCTAGTAGAGTGCCAGCAAAATAGTGTTTGGCAGAAATAAATGAAATGTGCCATAAATCAAAAAAGAATATTCTTGAAATGTTTAATTACACTAATTAAGACGTTTCTGATGTTTCCTTTCGAAGACACACTCACCTTGTTGGCGACTTGTTGCTACGGTTTTATTGTTGACGACAGCTAATGGTACCTGAGCCTTATTTATCTTGGTTGTCTTGGCTTTGCAAAGGAAAAATATATATACATAAAACTATTAAAATATGAAATTCAGTGTAAGTATCAAGAATATATTTTCTGAGTTTTAGTATAATATATGCTACATGAGCATTAAAATTGGAGGTTGTTGCAATAGTTAGGTACAAATATATACAGAAATGATATTTATCCTGTACAACTGCAAAATAGAATTTAGCAGTCAGTTAAAAAGAATTAGACAGATGGCATTTTATCTTTAAACTAGCTTGAGGAACTGAAACAGAGTATTCTTAAACATTTATGTAATTATGTCATAATTATGCCATTTAATATTTGCTTCTAATAAGATTTTTCTTTCTTTGTTGCTCAATAAATCATAAAAATTCCTTTAAAGCTCTTTCCGAGTGTTTTGAATAAGTCTTTGATAATGTCCTTGTTCAAAAAAATGTTAAAAAAAAAGTTCTAGACTTATCTTGGAGGGAAACATTTAGTCAATAAGAAATTCATGTCGTAAAACTAAGTCATGTCTTCAAACAATTTTTGTTTAGTCTTGAAAAGGTCTCAACCTCTCTTTGTCATTACTTACGTCCAGTTATTTAAAAAAACAAACTGCATTCATTAAATAAGTATAAATAAGATAACTGATATATATATATATATATATATATATATATGTTGGCCATATTCTAAGGCATGGCGACTTGTTAAGAACAGTTTTGGAAGGTAGAATGGTAGAATGGAAGTAAAAAGACCTACAGGAAGGATGAGGATGATGATTTTGGATGACATCAAGAATGAAGTAACCTACACAGAGATAAAGAGAAATGCAGAAGAACGAGAGGAGGAGAGAAAAAGGAATGAAAGACATGGCTTACTGTCAGAAAACCTAGTGATGATGATGATAATTTATATATATTTTTTTTAACGCTACTGCGTCACTAGATAACCTAGGGTAATTATGTCTACGTCTCAAGTCCGAACCAGGACCTCAGAGGCGCAGAACACGGCGAAAGATTGATGCGGTGCCCAAAAGTGCTGAAATCTGAGCACGTGCAGGAATGCTAGGGATCTACAATGTTTCAAATGCTTCGAATAGTCCAGGTAGTAATGTTCCCATGGTTTGCAATCATGGTTCTTATTTTTCGTGTTCTACCTTATATATATATATATATATATATATATATATATATATATATATATATATATATATATATATATATATATATAATAAAAAAAACAAAAAAAAAATAAAACTATGACTAAATACATATATTTNCATGGCTTACTGTCAGAAAACCTAGTGATGATGATGATAATTTATATATATTTTTTTTAACGCTACTGCGTCACTAGATAACCTAGGGTAATTATGTCTACGTCTCAAGTCCGAACCAGGACCTCAGAGGCGCAGAACACGGCGAAAGATTGATGCGGTGCCCAAAAGTGCTGAAATCTGAGCACGTGCAGCAATGCTAGGGATCTACAATGTTTCAAATGCTTCGAATAGTCCAGGTAGTAATGTTCCCATGGTTTGCAATCATGGTTCTTATTTTTCGTGTTCTACCTTATATATATATATATATATAAGGTAAACCACGAAAATTAAGAACTATGATTGCAAACCTTTATTTTAAACCAGTTATCTATTACAACGGGGTTAAAACATTATCGGATAATTTGCCAATTATAAACTTTTTTTTATATTTTCAATTCCTTTAATTCGTGTTATATTTGATTATTCATCTATTGGTCTTAGTCTTTTTCTAGTTCATATCTGAAACTATTAATCAATGAAAAGGTTTGCTACTTATCATGGGAAATCAAATCTTTGCTTAGCTGAAATTATACACTTTAGAGTTCTTCCTCAGTTGTGAAAGTGAGAAATTTTAAGTAATCGCAAACTGTTAATATTGCAGTAATATTGTGTTAAAGTCAAAACATTCCTATATCTTTCTTTATATTTTGTTTGGCTTAATGACTGAGGCAAAATATTGTTGTAGTCATATCGTGATATACTATGTCCCTATTTGAATTGAAAACAAGAGTCCTCGTTTACAATGTCCCACCTACGTCTACTGATTTAAAAATTACAAATACAATCTATTAAAATTATTTCACATGTGCATTTCAGAAATATAAATATTACAGGATTGGATACAAAAGGATAAAATTTAATAAATATATGCTTTGACAAAGACAGTAATTTGGTTAAAAGGACAAAGATGGTTACGACAGTTGCATATATATATATATATATATATTCCGATAAAATACTCATTATATCTACAGAGGAGACATAAAATGGTAGCTACGTAAGTCTATCACTAAAGGGCAAAAGTAATCTGGACGTCGAATCAGACAAAGGACTAATGTTTTTTTATTTCTGCCCACGTACCTGGTGGGGCCTTTATTGACTTGCATTCTCCGTATATTGAAAGTACAAGGAGAAAACCAAGAACTTGTAGCACCCATTCACCCATCTCCTAATCCTGTATTTAAAAACACGACAAATATAGTTATTGTCTTTAAAAATTTAAACTTTAAGAGCTATTGACTGGATTTCAATAATAGTTATCACATGACAATATCTTCTTCTTTTAAAATTAAAGTTAATATCTACTGTTGTAATATGGGATATGATGTCTTCATGGTACTGGTTTTATCCTGGATACGTTTCGATAGATACTTTTCTCTTCAGGAGCCTCAAAAATAAGAAGTCCATATATCGAAAGTACTTTGAAAATTTCTTGATAAGCTCACATGCGAATACGATAAACAAAACATTGTATAGTTTAATATAAGATTTAACAGTTTATTGACAAGATATAATAAACTGTGCTAGTCCTATTTACTTGCCAGTTCGATTATTAAATAAGGAAGACAAGTTGAACTGAATCCGCAATGTAAAAAGGAGAAAAACAGGTGTTTGCAGTTACCTAATCTTACTTAAGAATTACATTCTGACACTCATATTTTAAACAGTAATAAAATCTTGTATCATCTATTTGAAGTAACTTTACTGCAGGAAGAAGATCTTTGAAATACAATAATTTTGAAACAGATTCAGGGACGGGTCAATAGAGGTGGGTTTATTTATTTAAGATGCGTGACTTTCGTTTTCACTAGATACTTGCTCAAAGTTCTGCCTCGCATCCGGTTGTCGTCCACAAAAGGATATGGCTTTTTAGGATTATTCCAACAATCTTATTCTCAACAAAAAAATTGATTAAATGTTAGAACTATGATTTGATCCTAATATTTATAATAGTAAACGAGAAGCCATTGTTTCTTTGTTATTTTGACAAGAAATGAAAAGAGTCCAATGATTTAAGTCAGGCTGAAGCCAGAACCAAAGAAGTGTCAACACTTAGATTTCCCCACTGGATGTGCAGAAATATTTCTCTGAATGGATACAAAGGGAACTTTTGATTGGTTATTATATCAGCCAGCGGGATGAATGAAATCAAGTCAATGCAAACAGTTTTTCTTTTTTTTCATTACAAACTAGATAATTTTATCGAAACCTCTTAAGTTTTAACTTCTTTTTATTCTCAGGCTTGGTAGTTTTTATTCGGATTTTCTAAATTCAAGTAGGTTTTTTTGTCTTTTTCTTCTCCTTTGGTTTTCACTATATCCCTAAATTGTTCCTCAATATTCTTATAAAGAGTGTTATTACTCAATAACAGTGTACATCTCGTTACCACGTAAAAAGATTAATTAATTAAAAAAATTCATACCTTTGATTAGTGTGAAACATAAACAGAGAATCAAGTTCTTTCAGATATTTTTTAAGAAATTAATTTAATCTAATAATTCAACATAAGATGTTTCATATAACAAACAAATTTTGAAGTTTATTTTATGTCAAATTCAGATAAACAATTTGACATGAAAGAAAAAGGAGTATAACTTTGTTTAACCAACTCTCCTAATACCAAAATGTCAAATTACTTATTTTGTTATTTTTCAAACATCAGACAGGTAGTAACAGATGTAATTTTTAAACAGATGGTGAGAATTTTATTCCAAGAATGAAAACCATAAGAAACTCAAACACTTTTAATACATGTTATGTATTAAGCTAAATTCACTTATTTTTTTTGAAGGAAAAACCGTTTTCTCAAATATATGTTGGTATAAATTGTTAAATGTATTGAAAGTTTAATCTATTTGTACTTTAACTTTAGTACTCTGACCTAACAGTAATTATGAAATGCCAACAATAACCAAATCAGGAAATCAAAAACGTTAAATAAAATACTCACCCTAATCTTTTTCTTTGCATGCAAAAAAAATAATTCTAATTTGCTTTTCTGAAGAACTCAAAGTTATTTACTTTTGGAGCTACAAGGTTTTCTATTGCAGGGGACTTGGATACATGACGCCATAACTTGCTCTATGGTTGACTGAATATATCACAATGGTCTTTTATAGAAACCTGCCAAGGTCAACGAGTTTTCAATCATCTTAATACAGAAAAGACTTGATGAAATTAACACTAACCAATTTTAACATATATATCTAAAGTAGTAGCATAATTTTTTAATATTTCCTCCCTCTCAGTTTCCCTTTTGCTTCCATAACATAAAGTTACATTGTTTCTACATGTCCTGATGGTGAGCGAAAAGCAGTCCACCAAGTTTTATAGCAAGTACCTATTAGTGAAATTTGTTTGCAAAATGATCAGCAAAAATTAATGAAATACACAACCTAAAATTTATAACCATGATGGGATTGTTTTGACAGCATTAATTTGATTTTGGGAATATTCGTATCAGATGCTTGTTAGGATTAGTAAGCATTTTCAACAAACTAATTAAAGAAAGAGGAATATGAGAAGCATAGAAACTGATGGCTGACTTCCACTTAAGAAGACACTTATTTAAAGCAATCTATGCAAAAGTCACCTAAAATTTAAATATAGAAACCGACATAAAAAGGAGCATGTTGCTGCAAGAACAAATAAAACATAAAAAATACAACAAAAACAACAGTTTTGATTGAACAACTGGATATTATGGAGAATGGTCTATGACAAAGATCCAAAATCAAATGCTGAGAACTAAGTGGATAATATAGCTGGTTTATCTTACGGGTGTTTAATGGCTTGGCTTATATAATATAATTATCGGGGCTTAAATAATAAGGGGATGAAAAAGTTAGGGAGGAATTTTTGCAATGTACCTAAATAATGGACATATTGTAAACTACCTAATTAATAATAAGTCATTAATGCAGGTTAAAAAATACAAACATAGAAAACAGAGGCTTTCAAAGACAACCTCTAATTGTCTGTATAAAGTTAGATAAAACACGAAACGGGAATCAACTGAAGTTAACCAATTCTATTTGGAATCTTAGTTTTCAGAGCTACTGTTTAGTTTCTTCTTTATTATTACTTTTTGTACAGTTCATTAAATAGTTAATAAATTACTACATAAATGAAGTAAAGTTATGTAGATATTTACTATCGAGATTCCAAGATTCCAATCATATTGTTTTGAGGAAGAGTTTTAGGCTCTTGCAAAGCGTCAAGAGGGACTTCACCAAAACGATCAAACACAGTTATAATACCAATTGATTACGCACCTCCATTACTGGTGTCACTAACTCAACCTTTGATGTTTTGTCAATCAGAAAGCTGTCACATTTCAGATTATTAATTAATTCTCTTTCCCTCTTTTGGCTGAATCAAGTTTTTGTGATTTTTTGTATTCTGTTAGGGTAAAACCTCTAAATTAGCTTATTTCAAAATTTGCTCATAGAGAAAAGGACAAAGTCTATAATACAACCAGAAATCATACAAATTTTTCTCATCACAAGTTAGTAAATCTACTCCATTTCTCGCAGCAGTGTAGGTTTGCCTTGTTAAGCGCCATCATATTTGTCTTATCCTGGCTAATTTTTAGTCTTGGCTGTTAGGCCAACGTGCTGGGACATTTTTGTTTCTTGCTGTATGTGCTGGTGGTTGTGAGAGACTAGAGTAGCTCATCATCAAAGTCGAAATCAGCAGATGGTCAGAAAAGAGTCTTTATAATGCATCTTGTGTGATCTTTATTTAACTTTCTTTCATCTGATCTGGGGCCATATAAAGAGGCACAAGTTTTTACTTGACAACCGAGTAATTGTTTCCTACCTTTAATGTGAGGCTCCTCTACCTTTTATCGTTATAGGAAGAGGTTGCCTGGACCTTTCCTAATCTTACTTCTTTGTCATCAGGGCTTTGGACTGGAAATAACTGAGTTTGTGTCATTAGTAATGCTGCAATAATCATGTGCTGGATAAAGCATGTGGGTTATTTTAGATTATTTTAACAACGAAATCGTGTTCTGGTCTTTTCTCCAGCATTCTAGCACCTTAGTTCTTTCTAGTTTTCTATATTTTGCTTTCAGTTCCTGATAAAGTGAGTGTCTTTAACTTTCACATATCTTGTACTGTCTTCCTTTTAGATAACATACAGATATCCTATTTTCCACAGGACATCCTTCATTCTTAAATTATATAAGCATTAAAATCATCAAGCCCATTAATTATAAATTCTGTATGTGAGATTATTTGAAATCGGTTGGGGAAAATTTATTTTGTATTTAGTATTTTTTCTAGCCTGTAAGAGACCTGAACTATCATTGGCATTATAAAAATTCATTTCGTGCATTCAGTCTGGGTGGTATCTTACCAATCCTTTTAAAGAGAAAGTCTGGGATGACCTTTGAACAAGAATAATCGCTGAATTGTTAAGAAACACGACCTTGTTAAATTACCTTTTTCTTTCATAAATATTTTCTGGACTTTGTACGTTAACGCTGGCTGGGTTTTACTTTCATTTTCTTTCGGCACATTTGCTTTTCACCTATGATAAGATGATATACGCTAAAATAATTAAGGAAAATAGCGACCCAAAGTCCAAATATTTTTTCAAGTGGTCATCCATTCAAAAGCCTGAAAAAACGTTAGATTATAATTTTAAGTAGACAACGCATTATTTATGTCTTCTTAGCCTGCAGGATTTTGAAAAGAAAAGTATTTTTTCATGGTGTTAATCACGGTTTTGTCTTAATTATTCTTCCTGTTTTTCCTCAGGGTGCAAATAATGCTCCTTTAAAATATCTTATATAAAGATATTTGTACCCCAACAGCCCATTGTAAAAATGACTCTCATCCCTAAGATGTTTTTGTTTCCCTTCCATCTTCAGCAGCTCAAATGATATTCTTGGACTCTTTTGAATACTTTTAGATACAATTTGTCACTCGAATCAAGAAATTAAGCAATTTAATGATATTCTTACCTGTAGCCGAAATAGACTAAAAAGAAGCAATTAGTATTGCAGTATATACCTTGTATTGTGGTGTCAGGTGCATGCCGTTTCCTTTGGTATCCCAGAGTGTTTTGTCTTTCAATCATCCTAGACTTTGACTGTGATTTACCTTCCATTTTTCAATCAGAACAGCGAGCTTTTGTTTCTCTCTGATGGACTAACTACCACATGAATTACTACAAACAATTGCTTCTTGGTGATGCTCTACAGAAAACAATTTTAACACAACGATGACGCTAGCGGATTTTAAAATAAAATGAATCAATTATATTTTTGGAAAATAAATACACGATAATGGCCGGGGGAAAAAAGACATTGAATCACGAATTGGTCAAGCTTAGCAATCTCTAGACAAAATATGAAAATCATCACTGGAAAAAAGAAATCTCAAAATCAACTTCTTTCGAGCGACTGTTGAAAGTGTACTTCTTTATAGAGCAGAAATCTGGACGATGACTAAACAAATAACAAAAAGATTAAATGATGCATATACCAAAATACTGCGGAATGTTCTTTGTATCTCATGGAAGGATCACATATCGAACGAAGTACTATATGGAAACTCACCAAAGGTCTTGACCACTCTTAAAACCAGAAGACTGCGTTTCACTGGACACGCTTGGAGAAAGGATGATGAATTTTTCCATAAAGTATTGTTATGGGAACCGAATCATGGCAATAGAAAAAGAGGAAGACCTGCAATGACATACATCGACCAGTTCAAATGTGACAAAAACATGGACCTAGAAGAAATCAAAGAGCATGGAGGATAAAATGGAGGATAAAATGGAGGATAGAGACATATGGAGAAAACAAGACAACACAGTTCGAGTTCGCTCGAATTAATTAATTAAGCAATAGCTGGAATGTAGTACTGACTACCTGTTTTGTCAGTGTTTTAGATAGCAATAAAAAAAATCTCTTCTGTATAAAATACCCTATTGAATCAATTTCATGGTTTGGAGCATAAAGCCATCTGCTATGATTACTTTTCAACAGTCATTTTGCTAAACAATTATTAAACTAAGGTGCTGAGTGGTGATTGGTTTATGTATAAAAGGTACGATAGCAGTCTAATCAAGGAGTTCAAGTATTTAAGGGACAAAACTTATCGTCCTTAATATATACTTCGTTTTTAAATATCATGTCTCTAAACAAAAGCAAATTTGGCTAACCACTGGTGGCAAAATACAATCAATCAAATGCCAGGTACTAAAAGTCAAAGGCTATTTAGCACAAATGCTCCATAAACTAAAAGGTGTTCTGGAATTTTCCAGTGGCCACAAATCTTCACAGTTTTCTTTGACGGACCCAGTAATCATTTGCTTTGATCGCACATTGTTCTTTTTAAGAGAAGTCTCTTAGATGGTAACATTTATATAAAATAATTTATTATATTATTACAGTTGGGACCGTGGCTTAATGGCTAGCGCTTTTCCACAGTAACCAAGGGGTTCCGGGTTAGATTCCCCCCAGGCGGCGAGGATGATTTGGAACTCTACAAAAGAAAAAGCCATTGGTTGGCGTCAGGAAGGACATCCGGCCAAGAAATTCCTCACTGCCAAAGCAAAGTCCTTCTGAAGGGCTCCCATATATATATATATATATATATATATATAGGTTCATAAGCTCCTATGTCATAGAAATTTTAAAAATAATATGTACAACTACTCAGAAAAGAGCCTTCAACCTGTTTAACCTTTTTACTGAGTAGCTAAATATAAACAGTTGTACCTCGATTTTTCGAACTCCAAAGGGACTGAAAAAATAGTTCGAAATATCGAGGGTTCGAAAAATCGAAGTATTTGGAAAAACAGGTTTGTAAAAAATACTTAATACACGTTTTTCAACCTATGTTTGAGGAATTTGATTGCTTACAAACAGATAAAATAGTATGTGATTGTCTTTTGTTTCTTAAGTATTGTTGATGTAACCAATTCATTAAGTCTGGCAGTATATCTCCTCATCTGAATAGCAATATCCTCATTTTGAAAGAGGATATTGCTACTCAACCATCTCTATTGCTTCAAATAAGGATCTTTTACTTGGTTGAACCATTTCTTCGTTATCATCTTCATTCATATCAGCGTCTTCGTTGTTACAATTCCCAGTGGTAAACTCTTGAAGAAGTTCGTCATCGCTTGTTAGTGATTGAGGAGAGATTTCCACATTCTCGTCCATATCAACGAGGGCTTAAGGAGTAAAGTTATTGGGGCCAGGTTTGGATCAATTGCCGTTAATTCATCTAGGCTTTCTGTCAAGTGCGCAAAGGGATCATCAGTATCATCAACTGCATTCACATGACTTTCTTTGGAAATCCCTGCTTTTTTGAAGCAATTAATGATTGTTGTGTCATGCAATGCAAACCATGACTGCTCGAGCATAACCATAGCATCCAAAACTGTGATTCTTGGCATTTCTTTTTTGGGGTTGACTGCGTTGATGTACTTACGGGTCACTTTTGTTCGGTATTTAGCTTTCAGCGATCGTATAACCCCTTGGTCCATTGGCTGTATGATGGAGGTCGTATTTGGCGGTAAAAGGAGGAGATCTATGACCATCAAATTCGGCACTCCTGGGGGTGCAGGGCAATTATCCACAATAAACGCTACTTTACAATTCTCAGCCAGACATTTTCGATCGAGCTGTTTCATCCAATCTGTGAAAATCTCTGAATCCATCCAACTTTTTGCCTGTGCCTTGTAGATACAAGGTAAAGACTTCAATTTTTTAAGACATCGTGGTTTATTGCTTTTTCCAATGACAAGCAAAGGACGTTTTTCACCTGTAGTACTGGCTGCAGTCATTCCCGTGAGTCTAACTTTACTGTGTTTAACACCAGTGCACTTTTCACCGTTTAACTCCAAAGTTTTATTGGGTAACGCCTGGACAAAAAGGCTAAACTTATCAGCGTTAAATATGTCTTTTAGGCCATACCTTGACAGGATCGTTGGTAAATGAGTTTCTTTCCAGTGCGCAGTCATCTCTGGCGTGCATGATTTAGCTTCACAATATTTTAAACGTGACGTTATTTCTCGCTTTCCACTTGTCAAACCATCAATTCGATGCTTTGAAGTCGGTTACACCAAGCGCTTTCGCGAAATGAATTGCTTTTTTCTGAAGGACTAATCTACTCACCGGTATGTTATTCGATCTTGCGGACATAAGCCATTTGAAAACAGCTTTGTCTAAGTTCTCATATTTCCCTGATTTTATTTTATTTTTCAACCTTGTCCTGCCAGATGAAAAGGTAGACATTATCTTCTCCTTATTTGCAGGTAAAAGCCATGTAGAAATAGTGTTTCTTGGAACACCATACTTTTGAGCAACTAATGATTTGGAGTGCCGACTTTTGATTTCTTTCAACACCTTGAACTTGTCTTCTATGGATATTCGTTTTTTCTGTTGCGATGTAGACATGATTTTTTGTAAATACATTCACTATATTCCTTCATACATTGTACATTCATATGTATTTGATACATTCAAATTTTTGAACATTCGATTTTTTCGCTAGATCGCTCGAAAATTGAAATGACAACACAAAATTAAAGCAGAAACAGATTTAATATTGAGCGTTCGAAAATTGAAATGACAACACAAAATTAAAGAAGAAACAGATTTAATATTGAGCGTTCGAAAATTGAAATGACAACACAAAATTTGAAGCAAAAGCAGATTTGGTAACCGTACGTTTCAGAGCGTATTGATATGGATTTTTCGTTATTTCAAGGAGAGTTACCCATTTTAATCGTCCAGCAACATGAAATTAGCTTCCTTGTGATGGGATATCATGTCTTCTGCAATTCATGGATTCCGTTTGTTGGAGAAGTTTGGTCATGCAGAATAGAGCCAAATAAAATTGTGGACAAGTATGCAGTAGCTATTATCAATAATGATGAAGTTGTTGGACACTTGATGAAAGGGACAAGTAGAAAGTTTGCGAAANGTTCGAAAATTGAAATGACAACACAAAATTTGAAGCAAAAGCAGATTTGGTAACCGTACGTTTCAGAGCGTATTGATATGGATTTTTCGTTATTTCAAGGAGAGTTACCCATTTTAATCGTCCATCAACATGAAATTAGCTTCCTTGTGATGGGATATCATGTCTTCTGCAATTCATGGATTCCGTTTGTTGGAGAAGTTTGGTCATGCAGAATAGAGCCAAATAAAATTGTGGACAAGTATGCAGTAGCTATTATCACTAATGATGAAGTTGTTGGACACTTAATGAAAGGGACAAGTAGAAAGTTTGCTAAAATTATATTCTTTTTCCTGAGGACAGATACAATTAACACTGCATCTGTGAAAATTACTGGGAAAGCCATTGTAAGTCCCATATTAATTTACATTTACTGGTTGTAAACCAGGTTTAGATAAGTTAAAAGAAATTTTAAAGAACTTACAATAAAATTTTTTCTCTTTAAATTAGACATGTTTTCTTACTGTCTGTTTACTTTCGTAAAAGTTCGTAAAACCGAAGTTATTTAGTGGAAGGGACTGAAAAAATGGTTCGACAAATCGAGGAATTCGAAAAATCGAAGTTTGAAAAACCGGGGGTAATTTATGAGAGCTTCTTAAGGCAAACCCAAGGGAGCAAGGATAAAATTCGAAAAATCGAAGAATTCGAATAATCGTGTGTTCAGAAAATCGAGGTGCAACTGTACGTAGAAATCAAGGTTCTTCGAAAACCTACTCCAAGATTATCAAAGTACTTAAAACATAAACTTTAGGTTACCCTGCCAAAATTATGTACAAGAATAAGTGGGCGTTTAATTTTTCAAGAGAAACTCTGATGGTAGCTGAAACCAAGAAAAAATTAATTTTCGTGTTTAAAGTCAAATTTACGTACCTAGAAATAAAGTATTACCACACTAGAACATACAATGCGTTTTCTAAGAAAACATGGTTCTGTTATTGTTCAGATCTTTACGCTAATAGAAGGATTGTCACTTTACAGAATACCAATAACAACCTGAAAAAGATCTAGGATAATTTGTAGGCCTTTACTTAACAGGTAGTCACTGAATCTTTGCTACAATATCAAGCAATAGATGTAAAATATAGTGTGAGCAATTTTTCATAAAGTTATCTTTTCTTTTTCGTGCTAATTATTCCGGTATAACTTTCCGGTGGCCATAGCTGAAGCTGCGGGCTTTTTTGATACATCATTTATAATACATTCACGTTTGCCCTAGTTTCACAGTCACCTTTGGTTGTGCTGTATAATAAAGAGTAATATCATAGGAGATAGTATGGGATTTCTCCTATACACATTTTCCCCTTGGTTTTATATCGAGCATGTTGGATGCATTTTGTCCGGTCTGTTGTTGTCATTAATTTAGTTTTCGCCCCACGGGAATAATTTAAGTTACTGGTAATTGCGTTAGCCATCCAAAATGTCATTATTGGTTAGCTATTTTGATAAGTCCGTTTTACAAGATATAATTTGTAACCACCTTTTAGATTAGTCAGTTGTAGTAGAGATTAGAAACATTGGAGTTATGTTTAATGAAATAAAATGTGATGAAAAACTGCATGAAACTAACTCCTTTCTGAAGAGTGGTTCTGCCTTTAAAGGAATCTTATGGAACTGGCTCTTATGAGAATATATCCAATAATTAGGAGGTGACTTTCGTCTTTCTTACCTGTCATAAACACAAGAGGTATGTAACAACATTTAGTTTTAATATGCTATGTTATACAAATTAAACAATTTTTGAATTATCAAATTCTAAGAATGAATAGTAGGAGATAATAGTTAAAAGTACACCATTTGAATAGTATTTTAGTATATCTAAATAGTGGTTTTAGCCAGGCAAAGTATGTACTAACCAATCAAGTTTCGCTTTTTCTTTGCAGTTGTTTTAGCAGTAGCACTCAAGCATTTTTGGAAACGAACCTGAATTTTAAAAAATTCTATAAATACACATGACTCTACCAAATACAAAAAATAAAGCATGAGGTTAGTATGTATAACCCTCTGTAGCCGAGAATTAAAAGTAAAAATCGCATGGAGGAAAAAGTTGCCGTTGCAAATATTATTGATAAACATGTTTTAGTAATTAACTGAAATGACTAACGAGAAAAATGTGGTTGCTTGTTGTTTTCTAGGAGCTTTAAAGTTGTGTGTGATCTTGATACTCACAATTGCATCCAAAAAGAAATAGCTGTTTAGAGATCTGCACCAGCTTCAAAATGCATCAAATAAGCCGATGACAAAGCTCTCAAAGATCCCTAGAATGTGACCAATAATTCTGGGAACGGAAAAAATGGCCCAGAATTCTCACAGACGACCTTCACTGAGCACTAAAAAATATAAAGACTGGAAAAGCAGCCACCTCGGAGGATACCAATGGAGTTATTCGCTGCACCAGGTTAAGAAGGTGTTGATCTTATTATTATCAATAAGATCTATGAGACTGGGATTCTGACTAGGATATGCTCAAGCTAATCTTTGTTGCTATAACTACTTGTCGATGGCTTTCTGGTATGTGGATTTACCTACCCATGCTTCAAATTTCCTATGTTGACAGAACCACAAATATCGAACTCCTACGCCATGATGGGAAAGAGTGAGAGCTACTCAGGATGACGCAGAATATCAATTAGAATTTCTTGAAAATTACATCCAAAAAAAGAGGAAAGGAAATCTTTAGCTCAGGTGCAGAATTAAAGGAAAGTGAGGTTAAGTTAGATTCAGAAAAACACTTGTGCAGAACGTCCAACATTGTTTCAGACTAGCAGAAAGATATTGGATGCTGCATGAGAACAATGGGAGTGCATTTCAATGCAGAAATGATTCTTCAAAGCTTGTTTCAGCTTGGCACGATGAGAGAGGTAGCATTAAGTTTTGCCGTGCTTCTTTGGACCTGTGTCAAAGGTCAGCTTTAAACACAAAGTATTTTCATTTAAAGCATTAAGAAAAAAATTTTAAAAAAATTAAAAAACAAAATTTAAAAAAAATTTAAAAAGTGGCATTTACCAATGTGTACAAATGTCATGAAAACTTAATGAAGAGAGTCGCTACTGTTCCAGTAGCCTATGTTCACTGGGGATTTATGAATACTGACTCCTCCCCATTCATCTTCAGAGATATTTGAAGTTAAGCAGTTTTCTGTTTTATCCTTTCAGATTCACATAAAATTTTTGCTAAGACATTGACTCCATGAGACCTTGAAATTCTTTTTCTTGACCCACAGACCAAGATGCAGTGATTTCGAGGACTTCAGATCCAGATGACCATTCCTATTATAGGGCTCAATAGGTACTGGAGTAAAAACTGTTACAAAGACTATCCTTGATTTTAACTGTGGTGAAGCCATTCTTTCCATTTAAGAAAAAGAACGACAAATTTTTGTCGGATGAATGTTAAACTGATAAACTAAACAAATCTTGGTTAATATCAATGGGGAAAGACTGCAAATCTATAAGGTAAATTTAAACAAGATTAAAAAAAAGCTAGCTGCATTAATATTCAAACTTTTCATTAACAAAAATCAATTACATCATTTTGGAAATGATATTGAAGGATGATAGACTTCGTAAACGCAATGGAAACAATGTTACATGGAAATGGATATGAGCAAATGTCTATGGATTTCATGATTAATTTGTCTCTAACATTTTCATAGCATTAGAATATGACAATTAATGCTAAATATTAATGAATAATTTCCTGTTTTGATATTCGTCCGTAGTATCCAATTAAATTTGCATGTCTTGAAAACCACCTAGCAGTTTCTATTCTCATGAGAATTAAATTGTTTTTTTATGCTATTTAATTACCCTGTTTACTATTTTTAAGATAGCTTGTACAGGTAAAAATTTTTCTGTTACTTGAATGACTGGTGACGAATGATATTGAATGACATTGAAAACGTTTTTATATTACGATAAAACATATATTTTTCATTTGTTCTCTTTTAGAAATAATTAATATCGATGTACAAAAAGATTCATCAGATTCCGCTATCAGATCGTTGTTTAAATTCATTTTAGCTTATGGAAATTTTTTTTAAAAAGAATTTATATATTTTTTTATCTCTATCACATAATTGGTTTTTAGTGGGTTTTTTCCATTAAAAATTTAATATTGTTCCTTACGTCATTTTTACCCTGTAATGCCAGCAGTATCGATTTATCCTGCATAATATAATTAAAGCAATATAATCTTTTCAACAGTCAAAGGTCTAATCTATAAAAAAAATTATCTTTTGACATGAACTCTGATAGATAAACATCTCTTCTTCCAAAAACCTAAACACACAAATATATGGCTCAGCATGACTGATTAAGCTTGCTGTGACGGTAACAGTTTTTCTAATTTTTAGATACGTTTTATTTAATTAATTTTTTTTTCACAAAAGATAACGAATGTTAATTTTGAAAATAGCAAATACCTCCCTACTCAAATTAAGTCTTTTGTTTATTTAAACCATCTGCGAATCAAGAACTCATACAAAAGCTTAAATTTGTCATCAGTGTTAAATTTAGTAATCACAAGGTAAACAAAAATTACTGACGATTTGTTATTCCATCTTGTTTTCTTTAGGGGATGTCCACAAAACTGTGTATGTTCTCACTTACTTTTTTTTAGGGATT
>RDPX01000027.1:1107375-1144513 GCA_003991215.1 Morbakka virulenta
TTTTGTTTGGGGGGGGGGGTGGGGGGGGGGGGGGAGCATTCAAGCATATTTCTAGAATTTCGTAATTTGGAAACAATAAAAGTTGTTAAATTGTTAAAAAACTTAACTAACTTGTTTTTTGCCTGCCTGACTAAAATGCAAGAGAGGACATGATGTGATGTTTAATTAGTGCCTTCCTAAGTCTTAACATAGTCACTTATGATCAATCTGGATAGCTCTAGGGTGAAGAGGAAAGCTAATAACAGGTAAAGGCATCCTAGCTTAGAATCCTATTTCTCTTTCGTTCTCAAATTATATCTCTCATATTTCTTGCAAGCCAAGAATGAAATCTGAAAAATTTTAGAGAAAATTTTAGAGAAAAAGTTTATCAGTTGATTGTTGTTCATCAGTTGGTCTAGGTGGATCGTTCTTAGTCAATCCTAAGTTTTACTAGCACAAAATAGCATTCTTTATCGCCAGTTGCTTCATTTAAGGAGCCGTGACTAAATGGCTAGTGCAACTGAATTGTAACCAAGAGGTTCCGTGTTCGGTTCCCAGAGTGGGCGACTTTGGAACTTCATTAAAGAAAAAGCCATTGGCTGACGTCAGAAAGGGCATTATGTCAAGAAATTTCTCACTGCCGAATCCAAGTTCCTGTGAAGGACACCGAATGAACACAAGTTACTGCGGAAAATGACGTTAAAAAAAGATAATAGAATTGTCAGTTGCTTCATTTATAATTGGCAGCAATGTGCAGTAAATCCCAATACTACTTTAATCCCTTACTACTAAAGAGATGTTGCTGTACAGTTCTTTGCACATAATGTTTTTTATCCAGGGTTTATTCAATGCTAGCGTTAACATTAGTGTGCATTCAAAGTCAATCAAGTGTCCTAACATTAATGTTGGAACTAATAAAGTGGCAAAATAAAGAAAGAAAGACAAAACCCTGGACTAGATTTTTCAGATTATTTATAGCTATCGGTATTTTCCAAGTCTGGTGATTACTATTCTTTGGTGCTCATTTAGTCCAGTATTTTAAAGCAACTCTTTGTTTAATATTGTCTTCAGTTATCTTTTTCATTCCAATGGTTGTCGTAGTTGACTGCAACTATAATATTATATTAAGATCTAGTTCAAATCCTTGATTTCGCTTTATTTGCATTTTCTCCCTCCAACTTAAAACAAAAAAATTGTATTTTGCAATTCTGTTGTGTCGGTTTCCTTCATCTTTTCTGTGGCAAAGCCTACTTGGCCACAATTTACTATCAGTTATTTTCCCAGCTAAAAATAACACTGCCTTTGTTCTCAACTTTTGTTGATAGTCATATGCTAATCAAAGATATTCGCCTTTAATTTACCTTTTTAGGTATTATTCTATTAATTTCCTTTTCGAAGAAATAAATATATGGCTTTTAATACCATTGTTTTTATAATTAGGAATTGATGTTCTGAAAGCCTTTTCAAAAAGAAAGACATAAATTAACAATATTTTACAGCTGAACATGATGAAATTTGTGATGTACCAGAAATTGCGTATTTAATAAATTGGAATCACATCAAAATGCTACAGAATAAGCTCATTGTGTTGTATCCACTTCAGCTAGAATGTATCCCTCGGTTTTTTTAAAGATTAAAAAACTGTTAGCTTGTATTTGGTCCAAAAGCAGAACTTTGAGGTTGATAAAATTGAACAGAATGTGATTCCATTCCTCTTTTGTAGTCATTTAAGTGAGTCAGTAGTAGGTAGAAAACTCGTAAATAGATGTTATGAACCGGTAATCCCGGTTTTACCGAAATCGGTAGAACGCCAATATTTTCCTAACCACTGTCACAGGTGATAGAGCTTCTGAAAATTGTTTTTTCGGTACGTAGAAAACACCGAACTGTATTGCAACACTGAGTTTCTCTCAGCTTAGGGTCAGTTTCTGCCTCTAGTAATGTGTCATTTTTATGCAAGCTCAAGCCAAGCTTGCATAACACATAAGCCCAACTGACAGCATTACTACCGGAAGTTGTTTTGCCGGAGATTTATAAACTTCCGCATTTTCCTTTCTTCTTCAAACGTTTACAGCTTGTTAAGAGAAAGTGAACCACATTACAGTTACAAAGGGGGTTTGTGGAGTTTCAAAGTGACTGTCTTGTGTGGACTTACATCTTGCGGTGCAAAGAGCAGAAAAAGGCTAAGTGTAACACCTGTCAGGCAAACTTGGCTTCAAAAATAGAGTCAGCTAGTGGCCTGAGGTCACATCTCAAGACCAACCACCAGGAAAATCTTTCTACTGCGGCAGAAAGCATGGCAGTTTTAGCTATTCACATTCAACAGGGTTCACACTCACCGCTAAAAGCAACACTGAACAAGTTGGTGCAGAACTGAAAGCTTGTGATAGAGTCAGTTTCAGTATACTGGCAACAAGCACAAGGATCTGAGACGCTTTGCAAAGTCAAGGTTACAATCTACCCAAGAGGCCAGGAGATATTCGAAATCTGGTTATTTCTCATCATCAGACCAAGAAGGAGGAAACAAATCTAGAGCACCTACGAAAAAAGGGAAAGATATAGTCCCACCTTAAATGAGGCATGCTTCCTTGTAATACGAGGAAGCATGCCTCCAAAATAGCTGTTGAGTTATCAATGAAAGGCTTTCAGCCTTTGGTGTTTTCTTGGACTCTGATGTGGTGGCAGTCACGACAGATGGAGCTAGAGTAATAGTAAAATTTAGCAGGCTGATCATGCCCATTCATCAACTCTGCTTTTCCCACGGCTATCATCTTGCTGTGTGTGACTATCTGTACAAAAAGGAAGAAGATGACAGTGAGACTGAGGAAGATGTAAGCCAGAGAAATGACCAGTGGCTTGGTGATGCATACAGCATTGAAGATGGCCAGTCATCAGTAGAACTTCAGAGAGACCACCTTCTAGTTATCAAAAAAGTGAGAAAAATTGCCAGGCAGTTCAAGAGATCACCAGTCAAAAATGCCATGCTACAGAAATACGTCCGGACAGAGTTACAAAAGGAAATCAATCTCATCCTGGACTAGAACCAGGTGGAACTCAACGTACCAGATGGTAATTTGTTTTCTCAAGTTTGAAAAGCCTTTCAACATGGCATTGATCAAGATTCGGGATAAGCTAGACTTAGATGCCAGTGAATTCTCCCAGCTTAAAGATGTTCCAGCTGTCATTGAGCCTGTGAACTGTGCAATTGAAGCTTTGTGCCGCAGGACACCGCCATATTGAAAAGTGAAAGAATTCATAACTTTACTCTAAAGAAGCTGCCTCAGCTCAACTCGGCAGGTACCACTAGAATAGAGGGTATCCTAACAAAGAAATGCAAGTCTTTTTCTTCTGATGGAGTACCTCAATGATCCTGACTACGTTACACACAGCAAATGTCCAACATCAAAAAAACAAGAAGCACTTTCTCTTGCAACACAGCTACTTGAGAGATTGCTATCTAGCACGGAAGAAGAAGGAGATCCAGGGAAGGATGCCGGGATAGGTGAAGAGGAGGACAAGAGGATTCTTTCCCTAGCAGACGAGTTGGAAGTGGCCATTGGCAGTGTGTAGAAGAGAAAGGAGAATCTCCAGATTACAAAAAGTAGCCTATCCAAAGAGTTCAGTGAATTTGAGGGAACTAAGAAGCTAATATCAAACCTTCAGGTACTCTTTAAAGGCCTGAAAACGGTGCAGCCATCTTCAGTAGAATCTGAAAGAGCTTTCAATGCCTGTGGATTATTCATTACAAAGCTCAGAAGTCGTCTGAATGAAAATACTATGGGTGCATTGTGTTTTTTTCGGAATATTTACAACAAAACGTATTCTTTCTTTGTAAGAGTGCTTTGTCAGAATAAATAGAGAATATTTTTAGCTATAGTTTACTATACATCGTGTCTACTTTTACGTAGTATTTTTTTTGTCTTTACCGAAAAAACCGGTTTTACCGGAGGTCCTTTACCGCCCAAAATACAAACCCACAACTTGGAAACAACTGCTTATTCCAGACTCGTAATGGCACACTTTTATTAATTAATTGAAACAAAAGGGAATAAAAATATATAAGTAAAAAAGTAAAATATCTGCATTGTGAGCAGGAACTTACATATTTACAGAAAAGAATTGTTTGTATTGGAACATAATGGCAATGTAAGACCCATCTTTATGGCAATGTAAGACCCATCTTTATAGTTATTGTACAATTTTTAGCGACGATTAAATTAAATATTTTTCAGTTAAAAAAGAGCATTTTCCTTAAACTTTACAGAATAACTCAATATTGAGTCTTTTTGTCAGTGCCAACCATTTTGTATGGAATTTTGGTACACTGTTGAGCTGGATGACAGTGGACATAAATACATATACATGTAGTTACATATGGTACATGTGTAAGCTTGCCTGTATAGAAATTTAAAGAATTCAGTGTATGTGATTATGGTTGGCCTCTCAAAATGTAGAAATCCAGTTTCTGGNGTGTGTGGCTGCTGTGTTGCCGTCGTGGGGGTCGGAGCTTTGTATAAAGTTTACTGTTTGTTCGCGTTTGACTTGCAGTAGGAGGAGAGTTTTATGTACTGGTAGGTGGAGTGGGTGGTGGAGGGGGTGGTGTAGGAGGAGGTGGTGGGGGAGGCGGTGGTGGGGAGGAGGTGGAGGAGGTGGTGGAGGAGGCGGTGGTGGTGGAGGAGGAGGAGGCTGAAAGTAAGTGTAAGGATCAGAACAGCAATCCATATTGCAGTCAGGTGCACACATATCAGGGCAGGTATCTCCACACCATGTTGGCATTTGACCTTCAAAATAAAAAGAAAAAATTAATACTCTCATAACAATACTTTTTTTTCTCCGTCAAAACTTTCATCACAGGTCAACACAAATTTAATTGCTACATACAACTGCAGGCCAACCCTAAAATTCTAACTTATATAGAGCTTATATAGATCTTTTTATTTATTAATGTTTCTACCTATTTTTTTAATTATTATTTTTACTGTTTTGTTTGCTAGCTGGTCACCACAAGATATTTCATATCCCAAATGGGATTCGTAAAATATAGCAAACTGTTTTATTTCTAATAAACGTTTATGTAAATGTAGAATCATTTTATAAAAAGACATTAGAAAAATAACGACTTTGATAAATGAGGCTGATGCAGGATGAAAATGGGTTTGTAATCACTGCTGAGAGAGGTGGCCAAAAGCCTCGAGTTTGGATATGTGAACCTTTTCCAACAACATGAAATGTCATCCTGCTTTTCTGCTTTCTCCACAAAATTTGCAAATGAAAAACTGACATGTAATCTAATTTTAACTTTATTCCTTTAGTTAAGCATAGATTTCAATAAATTTTGATATAGACAAAATGCTTGGTTCCATAAGCTATAACTATCCACAAGTAGTCAAAAAATAAAATTATCACTCAAAGATAAAGAAATTCACTTTGTTATATAGCAAGGTCTTTGCTGCATATGTTAACAACATTTTTATATGATGATTAAGTTCAAAGCGAAACTTTTCTGGCTAACTAACCTTTAAAAGTGAAAATTTGTAATAAAAGTTGAAGACAAATTTGAATTTGAAAAAAATGAAAGAGTTGATTATAAGTGTAAAATTTGTTAGTTGATTAAAAATATATAACTTTACTAAAATTAACTAAACGTTATTGTTTTTATTAGAAGCTGATTAGTGAGATTTTGTTAGATTAGTGACTTTTATTAGTTGTTAGAATTGTATTCAACAAGGGACTAACTTAATTTGTTGGGTTTTTTCATTAAAAATTCATTGTGAATTTTATTAGTGACTGTTAGAGATTTAACTGAATGGATTAAGATTTTTGTGGTTAGTTTTTGGCGGTTAGTTTTTAGAACACGGTTACTTTATCTTACCTCCTGCAGGAGTTTGCATGACAGCCTGTTGTTTATCTAGCAAAACAGTTTAAACAATGTCAGACAATGAAATAAACTACAAAAACGAAATTTTTGTTGACCCAAAAAATCTCATTTCATTAAATTTTGGCCTTTTAATATTGCATGTTATAAAATAATGAAATATTTTTAAAAGTAACCATTTACAATGATATTCCTGCTATTCTGTTCCTATCAAAATCATTCTATCAAGATAATATTCTGACTATTATTGCAATCATAATTATTCATTTTCTTTATTCTATTAAAATAGTATCTTCATTAGCATCTCAAAACAAATAAAAAGTTGCAGTATCAGATAACATTTAATTTAAGATTATTCGTTTTTATTAAATGCCACACTCTACTTTTTACATACTATATCACTAAAATGCTTATATTTTGTAACTTGAAGGAAATAAATATTCAGCTTTCTACGAGGAGCCGTGGCAAAATGGTTAGTGCAACTGCACCGTAACTAAGAGGTTCCGGGTTCGATTCCCAGAGCAGGTGACTTAAACAATTCACAAAAGAAAAAGCCATTGGTTGGCGTCAGGAAGGGCATCTGGCCAAGAAATTCCTCACTGCCAAATCCAAGTCCCTGTGAAGGTCACCGACGGAACCCCAGTTGCTGGGGAAAAAATGACGTTAAAAAAAACAAAAAAACAATAAAAAGTTCAGCTTTCTATTTCATAAATGAAAAGTAATTGCTTCAACAGTCTAAATATTAAGGCAAGTAAAAAATCGCAATATCAAACATCAATATAGGAAACAAATGTTCTCTCTTGCAAAAAGAAAATTACTTATGATTTATCCATACAGTAAAAAATGTGTGTTTTAATAAACAGAAGGTTCGAAAAACAATGTCAAAATGGTAAAAAATCGGTTTCAACCAAAATTAAGGCAGAAAGAATACCAAGAAAACTTGCACAACAGAAAATAAGCTATTACAAAAAATTCTATTACTTCTGATTATAGTCTCACCTTGTTGTCCAGTTGCTTTTAAAAGTACTTCAACTGCTTGATTTGCTTTTTGAAGGTTTTCTAGTAATAAAGAGATTAAACCAATTTCAAAGTGTTTTCCAGCCGGGTGAATCGAGCTCAGAATATTTTTGATTCTGTGCATTTTCTGAAGTCATAAATTCTGTTACGTCGACAATTTTAGTTAAGATAATTTTTATTATATTCAATATTTTATTCAACGTTCATTATTCCCTAGATATGTTTAGTCATAACAGCATCATGAACAAATGCCGTCAGTTGTATTTATTCAGATATTAATCAACAGAGATTTCGACGAGAGACCGAATACCATTATTTGATTCCAAACTGGAGAAAATTGACCCAAATGAGTGGAAAAATTCTAGTCTGGAATAATTCTTGCTCATTTTAGGCGTTATTAAAAAACTATTATTACAAAAAAATGTTGTGAAAGAGGAACATGTAATAGGACAAATAAAATACAGCCATTTTAAAACCAAAAAGACACATCATATAATAAGACAACCATAAGGGCTGGAGTGGCAATTTGGAGCAAAACTTTCCTATGAAATCGATTTGATAAATCCATTCTTGATGAAAGAAGTGAGTTCTAACATGGTGAAAACATTGCAAAAGTAAAGTTTTCGACATTATACAAAAATCCAATACTGGCATTTTATGCTCTAGCCAACAAGTTTTGAAAAAGGCACATTCACCTTGGTTAAAATCGGAAATTAACTGAAAATAAAAAAAAACAAAAAACTAAATAAAAATAATAAAAAAAAAGAAACAGGAAAAATATTTAGGTTTCTTTCAATATTGTCAAAATTTATTCGTTATTTTGCTCCAGCTTAAGACCATAAAAATCTTAAAAAAAGGTAAATTAGTTAATTTTGTACCAAAAATCTTTATACTGGATAGATAATGTTACATACATTGCTTTTTTTATGCGTCCTTTAGTCTTTGAATATAATATTTTGCTCTTTTTCCATGTATAAATGCTTGTTCCTTAATTCACACCCTATTCATTGACACTAGTTATTGGTTAAAGGTTTAACTTTTATGTCTTAACATGAGACATATTTGCTATATTAAGGCTTTATTTTAGAAATAAGGGTTTTGAAAGATTAATAAAGATACTTAAGAATGAGGATTCATTATTTCAAATTTCCAAATGTTTTTTAACTTGATATTATTTAAAAATAGGAGAGATTATTTATGGTTAAAATTATTTGATATTTTTGGCTCTGAAATAGGTGGCACAATCTGGAACCCCTGTACCAAAAATTACTTGTTTTTCTAAATGTATATATAGAAACTGCTTTACCACGTTTTATTCATGCAACGTTTACCATTCTTTCATACCAGCCATAATTGTCAGAGGTTGAAGACGAGTCCAGAATACATATGAATATATCATATTACCCTGGAAGTGGACTTTTACGTTTTCATATTATCATCAAGAAAAAAAAAATTTGTTTTCTGAATAACTAAGTTTTTATTTCAAAGTTTGACACTTTCAAGCTCGTGATTTTTGAAAGGGTTAATAAACATGCCCTAAAACACGAATATATTCAAGGGTCAGGTTTCACATATGTAAACAGAAAGATACAAAATGCTGCAGACTTTCAGTTGCTTAGTGCAAAGTTCCATTTACATAATTTTTAAAAATTAAAAATTCAGTTTGTGTCAGTTACAAGGACAACATCAAAAGGTGCAAAATTATAATGGCACTTTTTTTATTTCCAGTTAACTGAAATGTATAGATATATCAGTGAAAGCATCTTTTGATTATGTTTTTAAACTAAAATGTAAATTTTTGGGAGTGTTAGGGAAGGGGTTTCCTGAATACAAGATATCAATGAATGGCAGCCTTA
Organism: Morbakka virulenta; assembly: GCA_003991215.1. Lineage (NCBI taxonomy): Eukaryota > Metazoa > Cnidaria > Cubozoa > Carybdeida > Carukiidae > Morbakka > Morbakka virulenta. The sequence continues at coordinate 1,116,103 of RDPX01000027.1, forward strand.
CGAAAAAGCAATTGAGTTGTGATGAAAGCGCTTTATTATGTATCATGTTATAAAAAATTTGTACTACTTTAATAATGGAAATTCTATAAAATTATTTGTCAAAATAACCTATTTGTCATTTTAAAGCTCTAGTTCCTCTAAAGGATCATTCTATTACATAAAGCATTTCTCTTTGTTGTTTATTGAAAAGTAAGCTGTATCAGATGTATGTACTTACGTATGCTTTCTTCTAGAAGGGCTTGCAAATCTCCTTTGTCATTTTCTGGCGAAATAAAATAGGATATTTGTTAGAGGCAATTCAATTATAATTTGATTAATTATATATGCAATATATGCAATATATAAAATATATAAAATATATAAAATATATAAAATATATAAAATATATAAAATATATAAAATATATAAAATATATAAAATATATAAAATATATAAAATATATAAAATATATAAAATATATAAAATATATAAAATATATAAAATATATAAAATATATAAAATATATAAAATATATAAAATATATAAAATATATAAAATATATAAAATATATAAAATATATAAAATATATAAAATATATAAAATATATAAAATATATAAAATATATAAAATATATAAAATATATAAAATATATAATATATAACTATATTAATTATAATAAACACTAAATCTGAAGTCATTTAACGTATTTGGGAAATCATTTCATGTATCATAATAAAATGGCATGCAAATACAACCACATATATTGTCTCTTTTATTACGATATGTGAGAAAAATATAGCATATTTTACTTAAAAGCCTGATCATGTCTAGTTAAGGATCCCAATCTGTTGAAACACACAAAGTAAAAAGTAAATAATTCCTTTCTAACAGTTCCCGTGATCATAGTATGGTAGATCAAGGCAACAATTTATTGACACCAGATATGGAAGGTTTATAAAGGCTAAACCACTATAAAAGTAATTTTTGAGAGGGGTTGCAAAGGAAATTATTACTCTTCGTGACTGAAAAAGGGTGAAATGACTTGGTCGAATCCAAAGTCCCCAAGCCAACTGTGCTTGAAGTAAATGATAGAAAATATTTTCAAGAAAACTACATCAGTGTAAAGTGAAGGCTCGCATAGGTGAAGGAAAATTTGAAGAGCTCAGGTGTTCCACTTCTGAATTGTTTGCCCATCTCTTTTAATAGGAAAAAACCAAATGCTTTTTAGCAAACGTTAAACTTCTGAATAAAGAATCAGGTTGTTTCAGACTGCAAGTTTAACAAGTGATCCATATTTCTGTGACTTAATCTAAGCAGGGGAAGCTAAGTCAAGGATTATGTTTACAGGAAAGTACTTTGAGGTAAAAATATTTTCCACTTTGTCTAAAGATTGGATTTTCCTAGCCTGTGACTGTTTTATAAGCACTTACCATACTGTATCACCATTTGTGCCCATGGGGTATTGTCCTTGTTCTTTCAGTTACAAGTACTTCAATTGTAATAAACAACAAACTTTGTATGATTTTATTTATGACAACAGTTTTCGATTCCGTTTCAAACTTCTACCCATAGTTTTAGCTTACTCTTCACATTATTAAGACCTTGGCTAAAATATAGACTACAAATTGAAAGGTCTGATAGGTTCTTGATAGGTTTTGTTTACATTTTTCGTTTAAAACAATCACTCTTAAATGTAAGATACTACTTTGCTTTTGAGTTTTGTTTTCAATATGACAATTTAAATCACCTTTATTTGGGTAGAAAGGATTTTCGCTAATACTCGTCTGGATCAAGACACAATAATAGAGAAACAAAAGTAAAGTGTCTTTTCATCAAAACTAAAAACAAAGAGAGGATTGTGAAAGACCTCCTCATTTTGTGATTAGTTAATAAAAGCAAAATGGTTTATATGTGATTGGCTTTTCTGGATGTTTCTCATTATTTACCCGAAAGTAACTCTAAAAATAATTATAATATGCTTGCATTATTTTACCTCCTTTTCCAGCTTCTATCTTGCCTCCATCTGTCTTCCCGTTATCTAGAAGATTTGCTTGTTGCAATATTTTTTCATCATTTTTTGAAACTGAAAAGTAGGTCAAAGAATGAAATTATTACAAAACGAATAATAGACCTCGAATTAAGTCATTTCTTTACTATTTAAGAAATAAACAGTTCTCTTAAAAACTTATACTTCTGGTTCCGAGTATTTGATTGACAGAACAAAAGTTTGACTTAAATATATTTTCGTATTAAAATGTGCGGTCCTGACTAAATACATTGAATGGAAAACGTGAAAAAGTAGTCCATGTGGTTGATAATATTAATACTAATCTCTGTACTAGCTAGCAAATAAGTAAACAACAATTTTTGTTTCATTTTAGGTTTATTGCTATTCTGAGAATAATATTTGAGATGTTTATTGGTCATATGGGGTTTTAAATATAGGGTTTCGTATTTTTAATCTACATTATAAGATAACAAATTGTATTTTTAAATGATACCAAAAAAACTAGCAAGGAAAAAAAAAGTAACTTACGATCCTGAGTGCTTCCTCCTGACGATTGATCAAGAAGTTCTTGTGGAAGCTGTGCTGGTTCTGGTTTTTGAGGTGGAGGGGGTGGTGGTGGTGGTGGTGGTGGAGGAGGTGGAGGGGGAGGTGGAGGGGGCTCTGGCTTTGGTTTTTCTAAATTTTAAATGAAAGAAATGTATCTGATTATTTTTCAATAAATGTAATATCTTTTCATTTAAACAATCATGAAATAAATAAATTAGTCAATATTAGCCTTTATTAAGAGGAATCATCAACCAATATTGTATTCTATTACAGGAAATTTGTATGGCATTAACAAATATGTTATACAAGACTTTAAATTTTGTTTTCGTCTCTAAAGAACGAATGCTCTCAACAAAATCAAACACCATAGCTTGCAATGAATATCTTCTATTGTATTGAACAAGCTCAACATTATCAATTTAGCCTTAAAATAGTTTATCACATGTATTACTTGAAAAACATTAAAATCATGAATGAAGTGTCAAATGAATTGAACATGATATATTTACATGAGAGTAACACATTAGACTGTTTTAAATTAGAGGTTTACATCTAGTTCCGCATTAAAGAAAAATAAGGATTCAGCTTCTAAGTACTTGTCATATTGCTCTTTGCAAGGGGTTTTATACTTATAAAACCCCTTGCAATCTAGGATGGGTCACTAAGCTAAGGATCTAAAGTTAAGTAATGGGCCTCTGCTCAACTTATTTAGTTAATTTTGATTATCTAGTTTTTCATGGAAATCGGGAGATATCTACTAAGGGTGCATGCCATTACTACCTTAAAATTTTTCATCCTCGTTCCCAGGGCCTCCTGTCGGCTTTCCTGGCATTTTTGAATGTCAGAAAGTGAGAGAGAGGCCCTGGGGACGAGGTTTTTAAGTTATTTGATTTTCAGTTTTTAATTTTATATTCTGTTGACAGCAGTAATTATTATATTTTTATCGTAAACAATTGAATTGTATCATCCTTTATAAAGATAAAAAAAATTCACTAACTTAAAGAAAAGGTATCTTTATAGTACGATTTGTAGAGGACCCAGAAGAGAGGTAGTATCTTAGGTTTTTCGTAGCTGCATTTTATCTGTTAGAGCAGAATTTATCAGACTGGTAAGAACGTTAACTGGACTTCATTAGTCTTCTACGACTTTCAAGTGCTGAGTTTTAGAATACTATCATGTTAAACCAATTTACCTAGCGAGTTAATTTACGCAAGGCGATAATTTTGGCATCACAATACAAGGATTAATACTTTCGTCAAAGCCCTCTTGAATCAAAGAGTTTGTTTGCGGAGATCTAACATCAACCTGTTTAGATCAAATGCGACGAATCCTTTTAAACATGTTTGCAGTTAATTAAAGAAGATCATTGTTCTTTCTGAGTTTCCCCTTCAAACAAACTCTGTGGGGATTTGACCACTTGGTTCCCACCTTGTTCCCCGTAAAACCAAGTCAAAGCTTTCCATAAACAAAATATCTAAAACAAAAGTGGTTACTAGCCAATGAAAGCAATTGAAAGTCTTAAGTGGAAAAACAGTACTGCCTAGTCAAAACTTAAATCTCTTCTTCATTGACGAAAAACTGGCACAAATATTCTTTTTTAAGATTTGTTGTACAGTTTCAAACCAACGCATATCAGGGGTAACGTTCATCCTGTTCTCTGACGATCAAAAACATAACCACAGAACGTATGTTTCTCTCAAATAGATGTATTGATGCTTTTTGCTTATGCATGTCTTTCCTGGAAAAATTTGTCTTTTATAAAGCAGATGTGTTCAGTGACTATCATCTGGACATGACAAAGTTTGTTGTCAAGCTTAAGAGACCGAAATAGCAGGAATAAAGGAGATACGACATCATTTTAAAATATTTTTCATCCAATAAGCTTTTAGTTCTCTCTGAATCAAAGCTTAACTTTACGAAGTGGTGGCACTGGCTGTAGCGTGACATGTCAAATGCTAGAGACGAGTTCTATTGCCTCTAAAAATAGTAAAACAATTAAACTGATCACGACCCAGTAAAGGACCTGAGATTTAACAAGAGAGCTAAAAGATAAAGAAAAGTTAAAACCGTTCTTTTGACCAAACAGAATATTTTTTGGAGTACTTTACAATTAACAGAGAAAAGGAGAGGTCTGTGAGACAACATCGAATTGTTTCATAAATGGCATGGAAATGGGAAAATCTAGCCAAGATTAAATTTGAGAGCTTGAAAAAAAAAAGATTTGATTAAAAGAGGTTATGGATCAGTTAACCCTAAATGTAAGATATTCCATTCAAAAGGTGAGCAAAACGTTGTAAGGTGGGAAGGATCTCATAGATATCCCTAAATACATGAATTTTTCCCTCTAAAACGGAAGAAAATGACTTATTATTTTTGGAGATTTAAAAAAAAAAAAAATCTCTACACAAGTATCAAGCACACTGTACAAATTTTGCCACTTCAAAAAATACATATTCCGTATTTATTGGATAAACTCCCCTCTTCCTATGTCCTGTGCAAATGAAATTTACTACGTCTGATGTGAAAGTGAAGGGGTAATCTGGGCCAATCTTCTACTTTCCTTTACTGTTGATTATTTTATTGTTTATTTCATGGGCAGTTAGGATTGGTTACAATAAAAATTTCAGTATAGCAGCTCAAAGCCCACTTATAGAAACAGAATATATCAATGTTTGCTGTGTTTTAAAGAAAAGACCATAACAGTAAGAGACAACCCACGAGCCCACTTAGTGAAAGAATTAAATCGATATTTAAATAATAATACAATAAAAAATCTCATTATCAAAAGTTTTCATCTTTTATGATTGGCACACGTTCACATTTCAATTGCCTCATTGAAATCGGTGTAAGTATATAAAATAATATTTCTCTATCGGTTCTGTATGTCTTTCGATTGATGAAAATATGAAATTAAAAGACAAATATATATGCATATATATACATATGATGAATGACAAAAATAATCACCAAACCATTTTTGGTCTTCACCATATGGTAGCTCTAATATTCTTATATTATTGAGCACTGTCGATAGCTAATAATTACTTCGATGCTGGTATATCTATATATAATACAGGTGTACATATCTACACAAATAGATACAAAAGAAGTACATACTTGTATAAAAATTATTTAGCTTTGATCCCATGTATAATATTTAAATTTTAAACTGGTTTGAATAAAATTCCTCACCTGCTCTCTTTTTCTGGGGTGCTGGATGACGAGACTTTGAAATTATATGGACATGTTCTTTTTTGTGGTGCAAACCATTGGGCGATCTTTCAGATAGAGTTTTAAGTCTTTTTTTGTCTTAATGGAAAAACAAACGTTTATTTATTCCAGTAATTTTGAAAATTTTTCCTTGGTAATAATAGTTAACATTAATCCAAAAAATAAATCACTTGAAATATGTTACAATCATCATTATGAAAAACTCTTATGAATCAGGGCAACTAACAAAGTCAAGCCACATGCACATAGCTTATGGTAGTTTCCTCAGCTATGCAAAAAAGTGTTTAAAATATTTAATCAATTTCTGTTGCACACCAAAAAAAGTAAGCTGTCAATGGGACACGTTTGGAAAAGCTTTTTGACCTATACAACTTGATTGTTCAATTCTTGTTAGACATGAACTATCTCTTTGTTAAATACCCTGAAAAAATGAGCTCTTTTATTTGTCAGATTTCGATTCGACACCTGATGGGACACAAAAGCCTCAGAATGATCCTAACACGATTTCAAGCATCTCTAAATCTACACTGGCACTTAAAGTGCTTCAGTGTTTTAGAATTTCTGATAGTGACCTGGAAATATGTAAGCCTCCTGTGAGAAATCCAATAGAAAACTTTTAAATGTCCTTTAATGATCTTGGGAAAATAAAAAACCCTATATTCAGTTCTGGATAAGGAATGCAGACGTTGTCCTAAATTTCGAAAAATAATTTAGTGTATTAACTGTGAAACTGTAGTGTATTTTGTTCAAAAGAAAAGTTCTAAGTAAATTTTGGATTAAAGTGAACAACATTGCCAAATATCTTTATCTTTATGTAGTTTTTCAATGAATTTAATATGGTTATTTTAACTTTATTCACGGTTATTTGTTTTAATCATGTAAATACAACACAAACAGATCTTTATTTTTTATTTAAGTTGACTCTAATCTGCTTAATGTTTGAAATTAACATTAGATTAACATTAGATTTAGATTTTCATTTTAGAGTGATAAAAGTATTGCTTTTCTAGCTATAATTGCTTCCAAGAACTAGACTAAAACAAAAAATGTATATATTATTAACTTTACAAGATGATCAAAACTGAAGGCTACCATTGTTTCAAATTGGTGCTTTTGTCATTTCCCAATTATTTGTATCTTGTTTTCGTCGAATATTAGTTTCAACACCAGTCAGTGATACTGAAAAAAGTAAATTGAATATTAAAATTCCAAAGCAAAGATTGGATATTAACAGATAGAGAAGTTTTATCATGTCATCAGTGGTAATCTTTTTCTTAGCTACGTTTCGAGAGATACATCTCTCATCGTAAGTCGCCCCAGTTCTCCCATTTTCTTTCTGACTATGAGAAAAGCCTAAAACGATAGAGGATAAATATTTATGGCTTCCACTGAGTCTATAGAGTCACAGATTTTCAAGATAGGCTAGTTATGATTTAAATGAAATACTTTTTCTTTATATATTTTTCGAATATCCACAAAATTATTTGCGAAGCTATTTTAAAGGTATTTCTTTGTTTCAGTTCGTTAATGTCCTTTTTTGTGATTTTGGATTCACATATCGCTGTGGTTTATGATGGAACATGTACTTTTAGTATTCAAATATAAGTGATTGTAAAATTAACAGTACAAAGATACACAAAAATATTTTTTGGGGGGGCTGTCTTTGTTAAAAGGGGCATGTCTACCCTTTTGTCTATTACTTCTGAACTACAAATTAGTTTATTTCAATAGATTGTTGTGGATGCTCCAAAGTGTTTTATACGTTAAATTTAACCTAAAATATAACTATTATTATTGTCTGCATTATTTTTATCACTATTTCTGATTACAACATTAAAATGAATTGTAAAAGGGGGCGATCTAAAAATAAGGAAAAAATTGCTACAGCACTGAAAATATTTCTTAAAAAATTTCATACAAACAAAAAAGCACTAAGCGTATCTTTCATGGTTTTTCTGGGTTTTTAAATAAATTTTTGACTCAGGTTGCTCTTCAGCAAAGGGCTGAAAAGTTACTTGATGGAATATCCTACCCCAACACCAGTCGATAGATCCAATTCACATGCATAACTTTTCTTCCTCTCGTACAGTAACCCTGATCCCCTTTATTAACTTGCTGCTACACTAATTACAAAGCCATTGTTTTCGATGACTAACCTTTTTGTTGTAACTATTAAAGGGAGATGGTGTTATACAAGGTGTTATACATGGTGTTATACAAGGCTTGTGAAAAAAGGAGATATTTCATTAAAGAAATTTTAAAGTAAAGAAGACAGTAAAAGGAGGGAGGTAGTGTTTATGCGTTTAGTACGACAACAAGATGTATAGAAGCTATCTATGGAAACAAAAAGCAATAAAAAAGGCCAAAAGAAATAAAAAAAAAGAGGAAAATCAGGATGCTGTGTACTCAGTGGGAGGATGATTATAAGCTCATGGAGTTTACGACAATGTTTAATAGAAAAGAATTACAACTTTTAAAATCACAATCTTGAGATGATTTCGAATTTGTAAGAATAAAATGACTTAAAAGAGGTTGAATGATTACTGGAAATTAAACGTAGTGGGAAAATGAAGTCGAATTAATTTGAGTTATAACAGTTGATAGCAAAAGTATCTCAATTAAAAAAAGTAAGGATAGTTTACTTTTGTGCTTTGCTTCTGTCCCCAAACATAAACTGAGCAGCAAAAAGACTGAACAAACTGCCAATAATAGCAGTTTTACTCCAGGTTTCATCCTAAAATCAGATAAAGTAGTTATCATATTAAACTTTATATAGATATCTAAGAAAAAGCTAAACCTATCAAGTACTAATCGCTATATTTTTATCGTATATTTCTGGTGGTACTTTACCTTTCACTAAGATCGTGGAGGTTCTTTTGTGACATATTGTATCACTTTTAATTAGCTTTTTTTGCTATTCATTTTTGTGTTTTTCTGAAAAAGAGGGTTAATCTTATTGATTTATCTCTCTCTTTCGTACAGCATTGTAATATTTCATAAGCCCAACATTAAAATTTCTATTACCCTGGTAAAGCGTAAAGCAATAATTTTGCATCTATCTATTACGTTTTATATCTAAATTACCTCCACATTGAGAGTGAAAATATCCACATTATTAACTTAATTTTCGATTAAGCTATTACCAATGCCTGCTTACTTTATTTTTCTTGTGATATTTAAATCCTGTTTATATTATCACAATTTAATAGTCATAAATTTTCATCCCTAATTTATCACTTAAGATTATCTGGAGCGCATTTGAGGCATAAGACTAATAGAAAATTTTTCTAAATAATCTGGAAAAATAATTAAATGGAAGTAAAAACGAAATTAAAAGTAAAAACCTGAAAGATTCTTATTTAGAAACCTTAGTTTCATTATAAGTTACTCTTTTAAACTATGCCTAAAACTATGCTGTAGATTAAAATAATCATAATACATTGTTGGTCACACCATTTTAAATCGCGTACATTACCCATGTTAGTTAATTGAGAATCCTTTTGCTAGAAAATATATCAACCTGACATAACTGCTAAAGTACTTCTTAACAGTTTTATATGTCCGATCTGGCAATCATCGAATGATAAAACATAGAGTCAATAGGGTGTATCTTTAACTCAGTTGTTAGTATATGTATATCCAGAGTATTATACATTTCCTTTGCTTGTGGCAGACTTCCTACCAACATGGCTTATTCTTCTCCAAGTTTCTCTGTTTCTTGTGAATATGCTTAATTCTTGAATGGTGAGAGCAGACCGTTTCCTTATATTGTCCATCCAACGAGTTGGTGGCTGCCCTCTGCTTCCTCTTCCTGAGATCATTCCTTTCACAATACTTTTTACAGGCCTTTTTTGGAGCTTTTTATATGCCCATATAACTTTAATACTCTACTTGTGACTGTAGTTATCAGGGGCTTCAATCCTGTTGTTTCTTTCAGATCTTTTTTATCTTTACTTTATGAAGTGTCTTATTTGCCATATTTCGCATCATATCATTTTGAAAGGTCTCAATTTCCTTACATAACAAGAAGTTCCAGTTGACACAGTAAAGACCATATAAAACAATTGGAAGAATGTAGGAATAGTAAATTCTCTTTTTGAAACCCATAGGCGTTGTCCTTTATGACAATAGTGTCCTGTTCCTTTCAAAAGCTAAAAAACCCAGGCCTTTTCAGTAGACATAAACTTTGTCTTGCTGACCTTTACATACAGTCACACTTCTCCTGCGTATCTTGTGAGGGCATGAAGAAAGTTCTGTAAGCCCTCCAATAAGCTGGTTATTGCTGCTATATCATCTGCATAACTCAGGTCAGATATTTTGTAACCGCCAATAGAAAAGCCAGGGTTACAATTCTCTTTTGCTTTCAACAAGACAGATGCAATTGCAACATAAAACAGTATTGGAGAAATGGTGTATCCCTGCTTCACACCTTTAAGGATTCTTACTTTCATTGTGTTACCTACATCAGTCCTTATCGTTACAGTTGAGTTGTTGTATGTCTTTGTAAGGAGTTCTATGTACTTTTTGTTAATGGCTGTATGTTCTAGTCCCTTCCACAGCATGGAGAGTTTTCCATTATCAAATGCTTTTGTGAAATCTGTGAAAACTATGAATACTAAATTGTTGAACTAGACTATAGATTTTTCTGTAGCAAAGCAATTATTTGTTCTATTGTATTCCTTTTAATGATATGCTTTCTTAAAGTGGAGAGGGAAACATAAAGGTCTTCTTAAACTCTTTTTGCTATTATACTCATAAACAACTTGTAAACATGACTAAGCAGGCTAATAGATCTACAGTTTGCACAGTTCAGCCTACTTTCATTTTTAAATAGAACTACATTTGCAGCATCTTTAAAAGCTTGTGAAATTTTATTCGTAGTTATTGTTACAAGGGATTCTCCTACTACTTCAATGTTTTCTGCATAAATGTTGTCTAATCCTGCACTTTTGCCAACTATATTTACTTTGATTGCAAGCGCAATGTAATCTTTGAGAGTAGGGGGTATGGGATCATCAAAGTTACACGTACTTGGAATTGCTGTAAGATTGTCAATAAAAGGGTCCTCGTTAACAGGTGAAACAAGTTTTCTAGAGTGGTGTACAAATAATCACCTCTTCCCATGGTGCTCCAGGCCAGCATAAAAGAGGGATATGTACTTTCCCTCTGGGAAGGCATAGGTTGTTAAAATCAACATGGTAAAATGACTTTTACAAGAGGCTCTAATACACAGAAGGGCCGACCTCCTGATCCACGACATGCGAACTGGAGGGCACAACAGGAACCCGGACTGATGTGAGAGGAGCAAACAGGGGTTTATGCCAGCAGCCTCGGAGAGGCATGAAACATGCGAACAGAGGAAAAACAAACCACGTGATGTTTGATGGCACATACAACACCAAAACTATTAATGATCTGAATAGTATTATGATGATAAAAGAACTAGAGAAAGTCAGTTAGAACATCACAGGCCTTGCGTAAACAAAAGTAAATGAATCAAAAGCTGCAACTCTAGACGAGAGTGAGCGCCAGTTATTACGTTATGGCATTGGGTTTTCAGATAAAAAAGATGTGGGCTTTCTGGTACATAAGTCTTGTGTAAAACTTATTGATAGCTATCAACCTATTTCTGACCCTCTTCCAATGGTTGCTCTAAAAAGAAAATTCTCTGAAATAGTCCTTATTTGTATTATTTCCCAACTCCAGACAATTATGAAAGAGAAGTGAATCAGCTTTATGACCAAGTCCAGAGACTAGTAAACAAAATACCCAAACGAGATCATTTGTTCATCATGTGTAACTTCAACTAGGATAGGCAACCTGAATACATTATTTATAGATGCAATTGGCCAGTACATCCTTGGGAATTCTAAATCCCAGAGATCAAACGCTTCAGAATTTTGCATGCAAAATGACTTAATAGTCACAAATTTTTCAAGACACGAAAACTTTACACATGGACATTACCAATTGCAAAAGCTCAAATTAAAATTGATTTTGTCTTGACACTAAAATCTTTAGCAAACAAAATGTTTTAGAGAATTAAGCCCTTAATGTACCATACATTTCTGATCATAGAATGGTCAGAGGAAAAGTGAGACTGAGTTTCATATGGCCAAGAAGGAATCAAAATGGGCTCAAATCAACTTAGACCAGATAACTGATACAAAGAGGTAATAGACCTTTCAAGTTAATTTAAAAAATTGGTTTGTGGTTCTGTCAGATAATAATATGGAGCCTAAGGAACTGTATAAAAAGATCAATTCTGGAGTTCATGAAGCAGTCAAAAAGTGCTTTGACAAAAAAAGTTGAAGATCACCCTGAATGGATATCTGATGAAGCAAAACAAGCCATAAAACATAAAAAAAGCATCAACCAGCATCACGAAGCATCATGATGCCTTTTCAAAAGAATATAGAAAATGAAAGAGATTGTAGAAAACGAACAGACAACATAACATAGAAAATGAAATTGATTTGATGAGTTCTCTACCGAGAGACAGACAGTAAATAGTGTTTTAAGCTTGTGGACACTTTCAGTAATTTAAAATAATTAGTAAATAGTTCATTTTACGGTACACTAACCTTACAATCAAGTACTGCCCTATAAAGTAAACTAATAAATATTTAATCCTTCATATAATTCCTAGCTCCAAAAGTAGAGAAAAATCCTCTCCTTGGATTCTCACCCACTTAAATATTCAGCCTTGACTCTGACATACAGGCAATATGAAATTCTAATAAATGTACAAGACAAACCAATACCTGAAATTGAAGTTATGCTTCCATAAGCTAAAACCAAAACAGTTCAATCGACCTGTTATTCACCTTTACCAAACAATATCCGTACAGTTTCAGAAAATGGATATTCGTCCAAAAAACGTTCATACCTCTTACATATCTTCCCAACTGTAAACCAGGCAACTTAAAATTGTATTTATCATTGTATTATTTCTTGTTAAAAACTAATAAAATAATGCAATTTTGTTTGATCTGTCTTCTGTCCAATGATCCGCACATAGCTGGTACCATTCTTTGCAAGTTATATTGCAGCTTCTATATTTTTTAGATACCCCTTTATGATTAAATAGAAAACGTTGTGTACTGCATGAAATGTTTTTAAAAAAGTGATGAACGTTTTAGTTCATTTAAAATAATTTATCGTTTACGTCGCACTAACTAAGAAATATTTTGAGCTTAAGAAAAGAAATAACTTTTAATTTTGAAAATGGCATTTAAAATTTATGTTTCATTATTACAAGGATCCAGAGAGCTGAGAAACGGTAATACTTGTGCTTCCAAATATAAAAGATAAGGCAAGATATTTATGATATTTTGAAGTAAAATAATAATGTTATCAGTTAGATAAATAACGAGCAGCATATCTATATTTATTATCAGGAAAGAAGCCAAGTGCTGCAATACGGGCTTTAGTCACCAACGTATCTTTACAATTTGGCACTATAATGCAGGGATCTCAAATCCAAATTAAGAAATTAAAAATTGTTATCTGTATCTATTTACATGGAGTAAAACTATTTAATTTTTGCTTGAGAACAATAGATAATTACAATTTTGAGTTGAACATTATATCATCATGAGGTCAGCATTGCTTCTGTGCAGAAACTCCAAAATTTTAGCGACAGAAAAAAACAATTATGTTTTTTTCTATGTTTATTGCAGAAAAAAAATGCAATAACTCTTCGAGGTAAAATGAACTGTTCTCATTAAGTGGGACAATATAACATTCAGTTAAGTATAAATATCAAAAAAGTGTTTTTCTTTGCAACGAGGAAAAAAATCTTGGTGCAAAGACAAAGAAAGGTTAACTCCATCTATCGAAACGAAAGATATTAAAAAATAATATAAACTATTTTTGTTGGTATTTTAAACCATTTAAATGTATTTTAGGTTAAACTTTGTATAGGAAAAGTACTGTAAATAAACTTTCTTATTTAACTACCTCGCTCCAATGAAGCGATCATTTTTAGNTGATCTATATTTATTATCAGGAAAGATGCCAAGTGCTGCAATACGGGCTTTAGTCACCAACGTATCTTTACAATTTGGCACTATAATGCAGGGATCTCAAATCCAAATTAAGAAATTAAAAATTGTTATCTGTATCTATTTACATGGAGTAAAACTATTTAATTTTTGCTTGAGAACAATAGATAATTACAATTTTGAGTTGAACATTATATCATCATGAGGTCAGCATTGCTTCTGTGCAGAAATTCCAAAATTTTAGCGACAGAAAAAAACAATTATGTTTTTTTCTATGTTTATTGCAGAAAAAAATATGCAATAACTCTTCGAGGTAAAATGAACTGTTCTCATTAAGTGGGACAATATAACATTCAGTTAAGTATAAATATCAAAAAAGTGTTTTTCTTTGCAACGAGGAAAAAAATCTTGGTGCAAAGACAAAGAAAGGTTAACTCCATCTATCGAAACGAAAGATATTAAAAAATAATATAAACTATTTTTGTTGGTATTTTAAACCATTTAAATTTTAGGTTAAACTTTGTATAGGAAAAGTACTGTAAATAAACTTTCTTATTTAACTACCTCGCTCCAATGAAGCGATCATTTTCAGTGTTATTATCTACGGTTAACACGTTATGTATTTACTAAAGTGTCCTGTCCTGAAGAAAACTTATCATTTATGAGAAACTATAATATTACTTACCTTTTTTCCCCCTTTTCTTTTCAGTTACAGGATAGTAAACAGATACACCGCTAAAATTCTGCGTTGTTTAGATTAACGGTGTGGTACCATTCATCGAAGAAAGGATCATGGTCCTTTGATCACGATCATTGATTCAATGAGGCCACAGGAAAGAGCAAACATTGCTCATTTAGCCTCGGTCTGAAAAAAACTTTGAATTGTGACCCCTATTGTGAAAATGAAAATAAAAGCAAAATGAAATTTAGTTGAAAAAAGCAAGTCCTTAAATTTCTAACATTCCAAGCGTAAGATTGGAGGTTGAAAATTTTATGCTGTTCTTAAAAAGGATAATTTTTTTAAAAATATTATGAAGTAGGTCCCCCATTTTATGTGAAAGAAAGTCACAGAGAGATAGAGAGATAGATAGATAGATAGATAGATAGAGAGAGAGAGAGAGAGAGAGAGAGAGAGAGAGAGAGAGAGAGAGAGAGAGAGAGAGAGAGAGAGAGAGAGAGAGAGAGAGAGAGAGAGAGAGAGAGAGAGAGAGAGAGAGAGAAAAAGAGAGAGAGAGAGAGAGAGACAGAGAGAGAGAGAGAGAGAGAGAGANAACAAGTAAAACATTCTAAATTCATTATTATCAATTTCCTTATTGGAAAAAGGGATTTCTTAACTTTCTAGGAAATAATAAACTGAAGAAAATAAAATAATAGTAGTTTTAATCGTAACGGACCCTTCTGTACTTTTTGTCTTCTAACGACATTTATAAGCTGTTATAATTATATATTATCTTTGTCCTATAATTATGAGGCCATTAACTCATATCTTTGGCATATTTAACATGGTGATACAAACCAGTTAGTCACGCGATATGTATTGTTTTTATCAATGAAAGCTTAAAATTTTTTAGGCTGTATTTTAGGGGTTTTTAAGGGTTTTTTAAGGGTTTTTTAAGGGATTTTTTAGGGATTTTTAAGGGTTTTTTTAAGGGATTTTTAAGGGTTTTTTTATAGGGTATTAAAGTGATTTTTAGGGGGGTTTAAGGGGCTTTTAAAGGGTCTTTAAGGTACTGCGTGTATGCATAATTTCCACTTATTCTTGTGTGGTCACATCAAAAAGAAAAGGAAGAAAGACATGCCTGAAAACATCTGAGGACATTTCCGCAGCCGTGCTATTAGAAAGGTGACAAAATAGCATAAAATGTTTTAGAGAAAAAACCCTCATATTATCAAATTGGAAAGGAGGACTAAAAGTTTGCTAAGCTTAGGGTTTGAAATGAATTACAAAAAAATAACCCATCGTCGGTTTAAAGTTTATGAAAAAAAATTATATGTGCATTCTTAAAGACGTATGCCATATCGAAATACATTGTCAAAGTTACTACTATAGGAAATGATGTTTATTGTTAAGCACTGTAAAGTTTCGAAAGAAAAAGGGACGCATATCTAGATTGTGGTTACGATTGTGAAGTTAAAGGTTATAATATTCATAAATTTTTCATTCAAATATATTTTGCATGAAGAATTTCAAAACATTTTAAGTAAAATTTGGTTTCTCTCAGCTTAGCTTGTGTTTTTTAAATCTCCTTCATTGTTGTTGCTTTTATCTAAATTAGCAGTTCGCAACAGAATGCAACTCTAATTTTACTCTGATTTTGTTATCCAGATTCAAAGTTGTCTCTCTTGCTGCCATGGACTTTCCAGGTATGCAATATTCCTTTTCAATGCTTTTATCATCGAGTGATCTGAGCAGCTATGCAACCAGTGCCTCTGTGATATGTCTTAGGAAACACATTTACTTTCTTACGTATTTTTAAAACAAAATTTCATGCTTAGAACAGATGACTTGCCAGTTCACCCTTACAGGCAAAAACAGTCAATTTTTGAATGGTTTTGATAAACATGATCAGAGGTTTCATCGGTTTTAGACTTTTTGTTATCTGCAAAGTATGATATTTCTTTTCTGATACCTTGTCTTTTTAATTTCTTAAACATACAAGAATTTTGTATCTTTAAAAAAATTCAGTGATATATTTTCTTATTTAAAAAACACTGTTTGTATTATGGACGTGGGACCTACAACAAACATGAATCCTGATAGAAAGGAACTTCTTCCGCTTAAAACATTTCCAGTGTTGATGACAACATATACAACTTGGATCTACTAAATTAAAAACTTAGGTGCAATAAAAGAATAGAAAACTCTAAAACCCAAACAAGGAAAGCAGAAATAATATGAAAAATGTGCTTGCATAATACACTTTCTAAGAAAGCAGGACCAGAGCCGAAGCTTCTGTCCTTCCACATCAGTTTCTTTTACCCATTGTAAGGGGAAAAGCTGTTCATTTCGTGATACTAAATTCCATTCTCATGTTATCAATACATGGTTAAACCGTTTGTATCAAGGAATTAATTTCATTTTCTGTTTGCTTAACATCTTCAAGTCATTCATGAACAGCATGTGGTAGATTTTTGGTATCATGTTTTTGGAGAACCATTACGAGAAAGATGAAAGATATTACAAACAACGATGGGATTAACTCCCTGAAATACTCACTACCTGACCTTAACTGCTCTCAGTGGTTTTCCAGCTGAGAACAAGTTCAATTTCCATTTGATCATACACTTAGCAATGAAATCAATTGTTTTATGAGCTACATCAACCATTTTCAATGTTTTGATTATCCAAGAGTTGTTTATCATGTCTTAAGCTGCATATAAATCAATCAATGCCATGCTCACTTTTGAATTTCTTTCTCGAGCAGTTCCTTAGCACAAATGTATCAGTCATTAGTTGATACTTTGTCCAAAATATCCCTCAGTCATCTTTTCTGTTCTATTTCCATAACAGTTTCAAGCAAGCTCTTGTTCTATATTTGCCCCTTTCAGGATCTTGGCTTGCATCCTTTATAATCAATATTGTTCTACAGATCACCATCCAGATCGTATTTGCCACGAGGTAATAAAGTCACTTAAAGCAAGCTTCCCATGAGTTGAAGTGAATAATCGCCACCAAAATCTCTAAATTTTATCAGAGCCAGATCCTTTCAGTTCGGCGATGACCTAATTTTCCTTTTTAATTCCTCTACTGAAATCTGTTTGCTATTTTGTTTATTACTTCTATTTTTTTACTCACTTTCTTAATCCATTCAGCAGCCTCGTTATGATAGGGTTCCATATTAGTTTTGAGACGCGCAGATTTGTCGTCTTTATATTTTTTGGTGTTCGACTTTGGAATTCATTTGCTGAAAGATATAACATTTTTTTAGATTCTCCTTCGTACCAGATTTTTAATTTTTTTTATATCATCAAGCCATTCTGTATCTCTATTCTTGTTCATTTTCCCACCACCTCCATCAAAAGATGCAGCTGGAGTTATGTCCTTCATCGCTCTTTCCGCTTCCTTCTTCAGTGATGTCAAGACAGCTGGAAGGAATGAAATTCGCAAGGAACAGTCCTTGCAAATTTCATTCCTTCCAGCTGTCTTGATCCACTTGTTTGTTGCTTAAGTCATACAACATGTCACTTTTTATTACTTCCCATCGTACACTTCTTTAAATGTTTTCAACCCTCGTCCACCATCTGTCCTCTTTGTCTATAGTCGTTCATCACTTGATCGTTTATCATATAATGTTTCTTTCCACAGTGCCCTTTTAACGATCTTGTCCAACTCATCCAACTCAGCTTTTCCCAAGCTGTACCTTTTTAATACATATTCACCAACAGGTGTTATTTTGAAGTAAATGTCTTTCATCAGTATTGATCGCTTAGTTTCATCCAGGTTAGATGATCCAGTCTTTTTCGTATCTCTTTCTTTACTCTTTCCAATATCTATTTTACATCAATTTTCCCCTCTTGTTTGGATTCAAGAAATTTGTAGAATTCGTTTTTGCTTTGGTCTAATGTCACCATTTCCATTCCAAGACTTTGTGGCTTTCTCCTTTGATCATTATACTTTTCCTGAACACTGCTTGTGCACATTCGGTTACGTCGTAACCTGCACCAGTGTTCATACTGGTTTTCACGATTATTTCATTCACGACTTGGGCTTTTGGTGACTTCCTTGGTAATATTTTTAGGTCATCGCCGAAAAGACTAGGGTTTTTTTGTCCTTTCTTCTCCCCTTTCAACCATCGTGTATCCATCCATATTTTCTATTAACACTGATATGAGAACTTCGATCAGGCAGAATCCTACGGGAGTAGCCCTCACCTTGTAGAAACTCTTTCGTGATATTGATTGTTCCATTGGTTATTGTTTTTCCGTTCTCCATTACTTCTAGTTTTGTCATCCACCCTTCAATCAGTTTGGTAATCACATTAATGACTTTCTCCGATACTCCCCTCCATCGGTACACTCAATCATCCAATTGAGCCTCACCATGTTTTGTGGCTTTTGACAATCATGAAAGGTCATTGTCAAATTTCTTTGATGGTACATTACATCCACTATTGCACTGTTAATAATTAGTTGAGCAATTGTTACTAAATCCCCCAAAGAAGTTTCTAGTTGACTTCTATCCAAGATGTTGTTTCTTTCAGCATGTTCTTTCATCTAATTTCCAATCATACCTGTAAAAATCTTGAATATTGAGTTAAAGCATGTAATTAGAAGCAAATTTTTCCCATTTCTTGAATCTTCAGACTTTTGTGCATCACATTTCTCCATTGTATCATAGACTAAGAAACTTCATCCGATTGTTCTAACCAACGATTAAATCGTCTTATTACCGAGCTCCGTAGACCACTTAGCCTTTTTCACCACACGTTTTTCTTCCTTACATTTTCGCCTAGTTTCATTTCCGTGATCTTAAACTTTTATACAGCCATAATATTTGCTCCTATCTTACTTGTAACTGTTTATCTACTTTCTATTTTGTGTTTGATTATTGTTTTCAAAGACGTATGCCCAAAACTCTTAAAACTTTTCCATCTTCGGTTCTTCCCTGTGGTCTGTTTTGTTCCTTGTGTCTTTTGGTATAATATGCTCCCATCTTCCTTGAAATTCTGTTATTACATATCTTTGTGTGTTTCAGTTCTATGCAAAAATAACTCAACTCATCGAGTGTTTTTTCCTTCACATGAATCAGTTCCTCTTTCCTATTCAGTTGTTGGTCTGCTTTTTCTCCTAATCTTTGCAGAATTCTTTTATCCTTTTTGGAAGCTTTTTGCTTAACCATCCTCCTATGTATTTTATTGGACGTCCACGCTAAAATCTGTCTTAACTCCTTGATTTTGCTTTCATTTTTTCCCTTTTTGCCTCATCCCATATTTTGCTTTTCTTTCGTCCATTCCGTTTTAAGACTTCTTTTTTTGATAATTTTTGCAATGTCATTGACTACATCCACTACTTTTCCTATGATGTCTTTGTTTTCTGGATGTTTTCCCACTATTCTGTTTCCTCTTTTAATCTCCAATTTTAAAGCCCTTCTTGTTTAGTTTCATTAGCCTTTTCCTTTTTCTGATCTTATCTCTTTAAAAGGTTCACTCATCCTAGTATCTTCATCCTCCTCACCATTAATATTTTCTGGATTTTTCCATCCTTCAATTTTTATCAGATTAATCTTCTCGGTTGTCCACTTGCTAAAGCTGTTCTCACTGATTGTCTGTACTTCTTCCTTCTGGTTTGTTTTTCGTCTCTGATTGTTTTTCGTGAACTTTTTTTTTAATTGCAATGCAGTATTTCTCAGATTTTGCTTCAAAATAAGGTTTTTCTTAGAGTATGTCTGGTACCATCTTCTTTTAGCCTTAGCATAAATCCAACACCCTAACTTTGCTGTTTGTCTACCGTTGTCACTAACCACCTCTTCTCATCATCTGTACATGTTGAGAATGTTGATCACATTAAGTTCTCCATTTGGGACAGCTTCAATTCTCGCAGTACTTTTTACATGGAGAGCTCGTTGATCGGTGCTATTAGCTTGAAAATAACTTTAATCGCCCATATAAGTATTTAAATACTCATGCGTTGTGATTCCATCTAGGGTTGTCCGGCACTCTGGGTAAGGCATTCATTTTGATAGGAGCGTTTCATTTACAGTTAGATATATAAAGAACGGTGTAGCATCTTTTATGACATACAAAAGACAATGATCTGGATTATTGTGTAAAGATACGTCTTAAAGTCCATGGTCTGGACAATAAACGTCAACAACCCATCCCCATTTTGGGACCAGATGGATACCACCTGGTGTTTTCACTGTTCAATGAAATTAATTATAAGTATCAAATACAAAAAAAATTTCGTAACGATTGGTACTTGACAAAAACGGATGAGTTTTCTATCGAAGTTTGTGTTGAAAGGTACGGTATATATGTGCGTAAACTAATGAGAACCTAATGAACAAATAATGAAAGAAGAGTTCAAGGATTGTATATGTAATACGAGAACATTACACACTAACGGACATATAACGATTTGACACGGAATTGGTCAATACAGTTGGTTTGTTCTTGGTGTACCTATAATAAAGCACTCTATTTCTAATGAAAGCTCTTGTTGATTGGGATTCTTAGTCTACAAAGATATTGAAAATAAAGTTTTGTCATACGAATGTGTAAAAATACGCAGTATCATTCTGGGCCTACAAATAAACCCTTACAACTTCACGATGTTAGTGTTATTTGGTATGCCATGATAAGATAAACGAAATGGGCAATACAAACAAAAGGGCATCAACGGATGAGGGCTGGGTGTATCCATGGGAAATAATCTCCGAGAAAGAGTTAATGCTACTCCTCCAAGGAATACCTCCAGATTTCCTTTTTTGTTTCCATGAAAACAAGTTGCCTTGTGCCTGGGAAGTTGCTTTTACTTTCCCAGTTTAAGTAGTATTATTCTCAATCATAACGCACTGATTGAACTGATGGATATTGCATTCATTTGTACGTTACTCTTCAGGTAAAATTATAAATGAAGAACATTCTGTGATTAAACAAAATAAAAATTTTTGAAAGTTTATTAATACAAAGATAACGAGTGGAAATATTCAGTTACAAGACTATTTAGTCCGTCCACGAGGAAGATCTGCTAATCAGCAACAAAAATGAAAGAAAAAGGTACGCCAGAAGTGGGGTAGGAAACCACATTTACAAAAGTAACGTGCGATATAAACGTAGAGCCACCTTGACTTGCGATATTGCTACTGTAATAAGCTAGTAATCAAATTGTTCACGGAAGCTTCACCCAAGGAAACAAAAATTAAAAATGAATAAAAATACATTTAATATGTAAAATATTTACATCTGAATTACACAATCAATCTGTAATTCTAGGAAACACATTTCAGTTATGTTTCATTTCTTCAGAATCTAAGCCAATGTTTTGAAGTAAAACGGCGAATTTGAAAGAGCCAAAAAAAAAATTTACTAATAAACACGAGTCTGATTGTTCGCCCATAAGCCTCTTTACATTTCTCAATTTATCAGACAATTATTTCAAGTAGCGTTTTCTTTCGTTTCGTACAGTATATATATATATATATATATATATATATATATATATATTTTAGTACCTGTTACATATACGGTAAGAAAATCATGTGAAGTGACATTGATACGATTTTTAGTAAAATTTAAGTGGATAATTTATTTGTAAATAAAATACTCTTGCTTACAGTGTCATTCCAATTACTCAATGCTGTTGTTACATTACTATGAAACATTATTTCACTCTCTAGATGACATCCTATTTTAACAGCCCCAAATGGTCTTTTGAACTCTCCTTTATAATCTCCCTTTATTCTTAAGTGTATTGTAGTTAGCGTTGGAAGTTGATAAATATGTATTTTGCAAATAACATTGTGTAACGTTTACTTGTCCATTATATTTCTGTGTTTTGACAGAATTTAAGGGTTTGATAAAGTGGAGCATCCAGTGACACATACATTAAATAAGAATTTGCTTAGTGTTTGGCTAATTTCTGTCATCAAAAATGTTTGTTTACCCATTCATCTCTTTCTTTATCCCTTTTTATCTCTTTCTTTACGTCGTTTTATCTCTTTGTTGTCAGTATTCCTCCTAGTTCTTTGAAATTTGTTTTTCTTGAAGGTTCTTGATCTCAGGGAGTATTCTATACATTCATTTGGTCTCTCCAGACCTAGACGTTTACCCGCTATGCTTTTTTCTCATTAAAAAACAAAGTTATGACATATTTAGATCACGTCTGTTGGTTTAGGGAATAATGTTAGATATTGCTTTGTTTATATGGGGTGGGAGGTACCCAAAGCTCTTCACGTTTAACGACAAGAAAGTTACCTCAGTTCATTCCTTATGAGGCAGTGGGTACAAAAGGCGTTGGACAATACCTGAATTTCCTGGGTGTAGAAGAAGGCAACCTCCAAGTGGTGACGCCTGGATGTGGACTAGCCAGGCATGCTATTACAAGAGGAGAGATGATAACATTACTAAACTAGTCCATTGGAAATTATGTGAGAAATATGGTCTTGAAAGGAAGGAGAAGTGGTATGAGCACTACCCTGAGGAAGTAGTTGAAAATGATAACATAAAATTGGTTTGGGATATTAACATAAAGTGTGATAATGTTATTGAGGGCAGAAGATCTGATCTAATTGTGCTTAACAAGAAAACCAAATCTTATATCATTATTGATGTTGCTGTAACAGGAGATTAAAAGGTACATGATAAGGAACAGGAAAAGATTGATATATATCAAAACCTAAAAATTGAATTAAAAAGGCTTTGGTCACTTAAGAATGCTCGTGTTGTACCTATTGTTGTTGGAGCTTTGGGGTGTGTGAGCAAAAATTTAAAGAGATGTACTGACATGATAAATATTGAGCTAGACTTTGGTATAGTACAAAAGACAGCCTTTTTAGGAACAGCCTGTGCAAATGCTATAAACTAAGATATAATAATAATAATACTGTGCGAATCATCATCATCATCATCATCATAGTAGGCATGATAAAGAAAGGTACTCAAAAACTTGTTGAAAAATTACTAGGCGAATATAGCCTCCATGAGATCCAAAAAATTGTTTTAACCAGTACTGCTCACCTACTGCAAAAGTGTCTTTCCACTTAAAGATAATTTAACCATATTTTTTTGACTCGTACGTTTGTAACTCTTCACGAACATTAAATAAAAAACTAAATTTCGCAGGTGAAATAATTTCATTTTCTATCAATTGAATTTAATCAATATTTCTGTACATATATGTTTTTATACTCATACCGAAAAAAGTATAGATTCGTATATATAAAAATAATATGAATAAAAAAATACATACTTGTACAAAAGTAATAATTTAATTAAATTGATAGAAAATGAAATTATTTTGCCTGCTAAATTTATTTTTAAATTTCAAGTTCATGAAAAGTTATAAATGTATTTGTGAAAAAAATATATAACGGAAAAAAATCTTTAAATGGAGAGACACTTTCGCGGAATGTGAACAGTACTGGTTAAAACTATTTTCTGGATCTTGTTTGAAGCAATTTTTCGCCAAACAAACAACAAAAGGTAATGTTTTGGCAAACGTTTGAGTACCTTTCTTTATCATGCCTAGGGCGCCTACGATGACAGGGACGGTCGTTGCTTTGAGGTTCCACATTTTCTTAATCTCTATTTCGAGGTCCTTATATTTACTTAGCTTATCAAACTCCTTGACAGCTATATTTTTGTCTGATGGAACACTCATGTCTATCAAAAGGCAGGTCTTATTTCTGTGATGTTTCACAATAATGTCTGGGCGATTGGCTTGAATTGTTATCTCTGTATTTACTGAGAAGTCCCACAGGATCGTAACGTTTTGGGCTTCAGTTACTGGTGGGGCTGGTATTCATACCAGTTCTGGATAGTGTCAATACCATAGTGTTTGCAAATACCCCAGTGTAGATATTGTCCGATTCTATCATGTCTTTTGACCTATTCACTGGCGGTTAAGACAGGGCATCCAGATACTAGGTTGCATACTCTTTCAATACATTTGTAGCAGAAGCGGCATTTTGGGAGTGCTCCATTTTTTAAGATGTTCGCTTNTCAATACATTTGTAGCAGAAGCGGCATTTTGGGAGTGCTCCATTTTTTAAGATGTTCGCTTGATAGTTTTGCGTGAAGGGACTCTGGTCTTGTGCAGCTGTGATAAGCCTTCAGTTTCTGCTTTTAATCCTGCACTCCTCAGCCACTGATGGGTTGCTTTTTGATCGACATCAGCGTTTTGGCTTCTGATTACATATTGATCATGTAAAGCCTCCTGACTGTATCTTTCTGTTAGCTGGCTTTGATCTTTCTTTTTTGTGTGTTCTTTAATTTTTTTCTACTTTTATTACATGGAGGTCTTTTTTTTTAACTATTGGTTCAACTTCTAATTCATTTTCAAATTTCGTAGCTTCTCTAAATTTTGAGTGAAGCTTTTTACTGTTTTTATGTTGCAAAACTAGTTGCATCTTCCAATCATTTGAGACTTTTAAATAATGTTTCATCGCTATCATTGTTGTTTTATCAGAAAGTTCCAATTGGACAAGGCCACGACCACCTTCCCTTCCAGGTACGTAACGACGATAAACATCAGCTTTTGGGTGAAGTGACCTCTTCGATATTAATAGTTTGCTTGTTTTTCTATCCATTTTCTATCAGATATATTCCAATTAATAATGTTAAAACTATACTGTATAACTGGTATGGCAAGAGTATTGATGGCCTCTATTCGATTCCTTGAGTTAAATTCTGTTTTAAGGACCAGCCTTATCCTTCGATAATATTCTTTTCTGATTTTTTCTTTCATTGCCGCGTGTTTTATTTCCCCTCCTTCATTCATTCCCAAATATTTATAGCTTGACCCCGAGTCTAGTTCCTTGATAGTGGTTTCAATATCTAGGTTAATTGAAGTGCTTTCTCGCAGTTTTCCGTTTACCAATGTTGCCTTCGCACACTTGTCAAGCCCGAACTCCATGCAGCTATTTTTACTAAATTCAATAACAGTTGTAAGTAACCCTTCGAGCTGTTGGTCATTTTACGCAAATAGTTTCAGGTCATCCATGTAAAAAAAATGATTAATAACTTTGTGGAAAATGGAATAACCTGAGCCTGAGTTATTAAGTTCATTCGAAAGAGGTATGAGGGAAATTCAGAAAAGAAGTGGGGAAAGAGAGTCTCCCTGCAAGATACCTTGTTTGATTTTGATAAGATCGGATTCCCTCATGCCGTTTTTGTGGCTGAGAAAAAGTCTTGTTTGTCATTTAGACATACTACTTCAAATAAAGTTTGTGACGAGTGGAGGAACTTTGTACAGGTTTGGGCTTTTCAGTATACAGTCGTGGTGAACACTATCAAACGCCTTTCTGTAGTCGATCCATGCAGAACTCATATTTCTATTTTTACTCCTGCAGTTTTCTAAGAAAATTTTATTAACCATTAATTGTTCTTTACATCAATAAGAATTCCTTTTACATCCAAGGATTGAATTATTTTCAAGAAACTTTTATACTCTTTCAGATATTATTGAGGTTAGAATTTTATGTTGTTGTAAGACAGCTGATTAGCCTGTTGCTTTTAGAGTATTGGGTTTCTTTACTCTTTGGCAATAAAAAAGTTGTTCCTTCAGTAAAACAGTCAGGGATAATTTCAGGATTTTGCATTAGATCATTGTAAGATCTTGTGAGAGAATCATGGAATTTTGTTAAGGAATTCAGCCAAAAATTGGGAATCTTGTCGCGTCCTGGGGATTTCGATTTTTGGGAGTTCGCAGTGGCAGAATGGAGTTCTTCGATCGTTATGGGTGCCCATTCTTGTTCACTAACATCAGACTACCTTTCTTCCTCTCTACCTATACATTCCGCTTCAGAGTTTAAATTTTTTTCATTATCCCATATATTCTTGCAGAACTCTTCGATGTCTTCTATCTTCGGTGGCTCTTCAACTTCAATCTTGCTTTGTCCTAGTCCTCTGAAAACTTCTTTGCATCCGTCTTAAAAACCTTGTTTTGTCTGTAAAATTTGTTTCTTTTATCAAATCGCTGTAATCTTTGTGCTTTTACTTGCATTTTTTTGCTTAAGTGTTTCTTTTGCCGTAACAATAGAGTTTAAATCAATAATATTGTATTTGTTTTTAAGATTGATACTCTCCCTGGTTTTAACATTAATACCTTTTGACATTTCATCTAATACTGATATTTCTGNATTTTTTTCATTATCCCATATATTCTTGCAGAACTCTTCGATGTCTTCTATCTTCGGTGGCTCTTCAACTTCAATCTTGCTTTGTCCTAGTCCTCTGAAAACTTCTTTGCATCCGTCTTAAAAACCTTGTTTTGTCTGTAAAATTTGTTTCTTTTATCAAATCGCTGTAATCTTTGTGCTTTTACTTGCATTTTTTTGCTTAAGTGTTTCTTTTGCCGTAACAATAGAGTTTAAATCAATAATATTGTATTTGTTTTTAAGATTGATACTCTCCCTGGTTTTAACATTAATACCTTTTGACATTTCATCTAATACTGATATTTCTGCCGGCAGAAAACCAATTTCTTTCTGAATTTTTACTTTCCATTTTGGTGGTTTATTCACATGTGGCTTCTTTTTGGTTTTAATTTTAACACCTGTATCATGGGTTATTGCTTTGGCAGTAGAGTACATAAGACTATTAAAGCAGCGTCAAACCTTTATCAGTGTTTTCTACAATATTTCTCAGAGCAACGTTATAGAGAGAAATTGTAGTTCTTTTTATTTTGTTCAAGGATAATTTAGGAAGAGCTTCTCTTTCAGACATTGGCAAATTTTCAGTTTTGCTTAACTCTCTTAGTATATTTTCACGAGCTGTTTCAATTTTCTCTTTGTTCTCTTTAATAAATTCATTTTAATTCTCATTATGCGTCTGGTTTCTAACCTGACTTATCATATTTCTATTTCATCATTCGTTAATTTAACAACTTTGACAACTGGCTCACGCAATTTATCAACATTATCTTCATTTATTTCCGTTTCTACTTCATACACATAGTCTCCATTTATCCTAATCTCTGCTCTGACTTGTTCGATTTGTGCATCATTCAACTTCGTTGTGGTTTTAGTTGGCTCTTAAAACATTCTTATAATACTTAGTAGACCGTTTGTTTCTTTTTTCTCTCTAAGGTCGGGGTAGCACCACAGCTTTAGAACTAGGAATTATCTGGTTCTGATTACCTTGTAGATCATTTGTTGAAGACTTCATTCCAGTGGCAGACTTTTCGATCTCAGGTTGGTTTCTCCCTAAAGGATGCGACCCTTGGTAACCCAAGCGATGGCCGATGCGGTATGAATTCTGGTTTTTATCATCTAAAGAGGGGGTGTATTTTAACCTTTCTGCCAAGGGGCTGGATATTCCGTGCCAAATGCCACTTGGTACTTTATGTACACACGGTATGTCTATGTGGACAGACCTAACTCCGCCGGACGTCAGCCCGGTATTTCAAGGCCTCAAAATATGCTAACAGGTACTACACCTTGCCCAAGGATGACCTGGAGGTAGTTGTGGCAAAGGGTAACCTCATTCGCTCACGTCGAAACTCCACAATCGGAAGCAGTTTATAGTCATACCCAGGACGTTTATTATTATTATTATTATTATTATTATTTTTATTATTATTATTGAAAAATTCTTTAGAATTGCTATTTTAAAATCCAACACCGAGTCACTACCAGTGACCTAGGGTGAGGGAAGTTGGGTAACAAAAACTTTTAAGGTGCACAAGAAGGGTGTCATTCAAACCGGTCAAAACATAAAAACATAATAAAAATCATTTTCTGACAAAACCACAAACATCAATTCGCAACAATTAAATGGAGAGGGCTTTCCTAAGAAGATGGGCAGTGCCATTCAAAACAATTTTTTGCACTTCCTGCAATGAGGGTTCACCCGGTATTTGCTTCAGGAAGGTGTCAGTTCCTTTCTTAATAAGACCCAATGCTCCAACAATCACTGGTATTGTCTTTGTCCTCAGATGCCACATTTTACCTATCTCAATCTCTAGATCTTTATACTTAGAA
>RDPX01000027.1:1151702-1198069 GCA_003991215.1 Morbakka virulenta
ATAATAGTGATAGTTAGGATGATAATAATAATATTATTATTATTTTTATTATTATTATTAATAAAAGTATATATAAGATTAGATTTTTAGTCGTAATAACATATAGAAGAAAGGTTTTTGCAATATATACTGTTCTCCTTAAAGTCCTGTTCTTGTTTTTATTTTGTTATTGCTTATCAGAATGATTTCAAAATTATTGTGCCTTGTTGTATTACTAAACGCTTTTTAAAGTGTAATATCATTTGTCTGTTTGAAAGTGTAAACGATTTCTATCAAAGTTGCTTCATATTTTTTAATGGGTAACAAATGCATTACGTCAGAAAGAGCCAATGGCTTTGTAACATTTATGAAACTTTATTTCTCTTTTGACCAAAAATATTATGTGTGTGTGTGTTGGGTGGGGGGGGACAGGAAGAATGGGTGTGTGGGTGTGTGGATGTTGGAGGGAGTATCTGGATGTTTTTTATGAACATGTTTTTTGCTTATGTTACTTTATTTCTCTTTTGGCCAAAAATATTATGTGTGTGGGTGTGGGTGTGGGTGTGTTGGTGTGTTGGAGAGAGTATCTAGACATTTCACATGAAGATGTTTTTTTCTTATGTTACTTTATTTGGAAATTTACTTTCAAGGACCACAAAGTGGTACAAATTCCGATCATCAAAGGGTCTAAACAATGAAGTTTTCTTTATCGATAACAATGTATGATTTCAGCATAACCTTTTAAACAAGGCAGACAAATTGCAACTTTATTTTACCAGATTTCTATCTTTAAAAATATTTATACAAAAATTATTCTTTTTTCACAATGAAATAATACTTCATGTTAGTTCATTATTATAAGATAATAGCACAAAATACCAAACTAAATTTTAACGTACTTGAAAATAGTAGCTCTACTGGCTATTACTTAGCTTATATTTCTACTATTCTAGGGAAAATCTTTTTAATTTGTTATCTGTTCTAAATACCAGATGTACGAATGTTTAAATCCTGCCCCCAAGACTGTTTCATTGTCTTAGTGATTACGACAATCTTCAAATAAAAAAGTTTCTCTAGGTTGCAACACTATGTTGTAAGATGTCTGTGAGTCCCTCCTTCCTCATCTTTAATGGTAAAATTCCTGTTTTTACGATAGTATTAAAACATAGATGAATTACCAGAGTTTATCAAACTCAGCTAAGATACAAGTGTTTTCCTCTTTAAAATAATGGTAGTTTCAACTATTTTCCGTTAAAAATACTAGTTAAGTAAAAAATAATAAAGACTCTAACTACATAAATGGTACGTCAGACAATTATATAACATTCAGGAGACACACAGTGGAAGGAAACCTAATTAAAATGAGTGTTTGAAAAAGGTAGTTTGGCTCTTTTTACTCGTGACTCTTATTTAAGTAATTAATCTCGTTGCATTTTTTGTGCCCTTTCAAAACAAAAGATATTGCACAATGGTCTTTAACAATAATCCAATTTTGATGAAGTGTAACTATATTTATTTCATTTATAAAAACAAAATTATTCATTCATATTTACGAAAACAAATAATTTTAATCCTAAATCAAGATATGATTTGACTTGAACATGTGAATGCTCCGGGTAAGAAATATGATGACTGTAATTCTTTTATATTTAATTAAAAAAATCAAAAAGAGCATTTTAAATTCCAAGTTAAGATTTTTGGCATTAAAGTAACGCATTTAAAAATAGCATGCGGTAATAATAACTAGAAATATAATTGTTCTCATTTTTATAACTGAGTAACTCAATATTAACAGGAGGATGGTATTCTAGTCGTTGGCTGGCTCTACACTGCTAATAATTTTCCATAAAATTAGAACCAGGGAAAAAATGAATGTCTAACTTGGGGTCGACTCCACAAGCCTGAAATTAGAAGCCTCGGGCTCTGTCGACTCCGCTACCAGGGATAATAAGACACAGAACGTATTTTGATGTTGTCAGAGTCAAAAGTTAAATTTTGCTTCATAAGCAACACTTAATTAGGTCATCACTCATTAATTAACAGAATTATATAACTATCTAACTAACTATATATAATAATTGAAAATGTGCGCATTACCCCAACTGTTCTCCATATCTAGTTATATAAAAGAGACGCCATTCCTTTTGCGCTAAATGAAAATCCATGCCCTAGTATAAAATAGAGTGTAGATCTTTTTTTGTGGGATTGTGCTCTTTTATCCAAGTCCACTTCATGCTGAACCTGCTGCGTTGAATCGCTCTGCAGCAGAACAAGAATTCCGAAATCAATAAAATGGAGCTTTGTTTTGGTCGATGCTGCTGTACTGCATTTAGTTTCATACTGTTTGAATTAATTCCCATTTGGTTAAATCCATTTATCAGCTTCCTTGTATTTGTTCTGTAAATGCTCAATTTTCGCAATAAAATTTTGATGAAAGCACTCATTATTAATAAAATGCCTAGACTGCAAAATATTTTTTCAGCGACATCTTCAACCTCTGCCACTGATACTTACTAAGAAAAGTATCGTTAAGTATTATGTCTTTTAAGTTTATATCATTTTATGTTCCAATGGCCCTATTAAAAATAAAACTTTCTGGTCAAAGTAATGTAATATCATAGGTTTAGATTGACAATATTGCTTATAATATTATAGGCAAGCTCATAGTGCAATTAGAAATTTTCAAATTCAAATTCGCTGAAAGTATGAATATTTACCAGTAAAATTTCTATACCTCATTTTAAAATTCTAGAGGAAGGGTGCATGAAAGGCTGGCAATTGTATATCCGAAAATAAAGGAAAGGGGTAGTACTGAAACTAGATTGCGTACGTTAAAAATAAGTTAGAAAATCAGTATCATTGCTATAAAGGTTCCCTATCAAACCTTGCAGGCTGCACTGCTTTAATAAGCCCTCTCTTTTTGTACAAAAGGGGTTCAGAGCGATTAACTAGCAATCTAAAATTATTAAAATTATTTTGATACTTTATCAAAACGACGAATATAAAACAAATTTACGGAGATAGGAGCAGAGAAAAGTGAGGAAAATGTAAATTTGACTTCAAAATCTATGGCTTTTCAGGGCAAGTTAAAATAAGGCCATTAAATGTCCATTTTCCTATTTTAGTACTTTTTCTTGAATGTAATGTTATTTTTTATCACATTTTTAGGATTTACTCAGTTGCTGAAAATATGTATATATATATATATATTGATCCCTACGATAATCTTTGATATTAGGCGCTTTACTTAGGCCTAATTCCCCGTTAGAGCTGCTTCCTACCTCCTTAAACTTGATGAAAGTATTAAAACTAAACAAATAAACTTGTTTGCCATTCTAATCCAGTAAATATAACCTAAAATGTGCATGTAATTACTGAAAGTATACACTGATTTCACTAACGTCTACTAAACTGCAATAAAATACAATTGGTTTGTTCAAAAAACAGCCTATTTCTAAATGATGGCTAACATGAGCCTTTTGAAGTTAAAATCTCTATGTGTCCAGTTTGTCTTCATTATTTAAGCTCTTGATGATCGGGGTATGACAGGTATGACGGTTTTTTTACGTCTGTCACGACAGCAGCCATCCCTAGCACAAGCAGGTCCACAGTGACTATCACATTCCGATGGACAAATCGTTGGGCTAGCTGTTTCTTGTGGTGTAAAGACATGTTGGATATGTATTACCTTAGTCATAGGTTGATCAATTGGCAATGGAGGAGGTCTTAGTGGTGGTGGAGGTGGTGGTGGTGGTGGAGGAGGTGGTGGAGGAGGAGGTGGTGGTGATGGTGGAGGAGGTGGTGGTGGAGGTGGTGGCGGAGGTGGTGGTGGAGGAGGTGGTGGAGGNTTCACTTACTATTTCTGGATCTAAGAAGGGTTTACAACAGTCGAAGTCACATACAGGAGAACAGGTTGCTGGTTAAGTTCCTGGACAGACATCCATAACCATTGCATGGTGATGAATTGGTCTTGGGGGAGGATGTGGAGGTGGTGGTGGTGGTGGCAGGGGTGGTGGCGGAGGAGGAGGTGGTGGTGGCGGTGGAGGTGGAGGTGGAGGTGGAGGTGGAGGTGGAGGAGGTGGAGGAACGGGAGGTGGAAGAGCAGGTGGCTCTTGAAAAAGGAAAGGTGCTGGAGGTACAGGAAATTGCATTGGAGGGATCTGAGGCATCATTGGCATAGACATTTGCTCTTGGAGTGCAGGAAGTGATCCCTCACAGCAACCGGGTAAGCAGGCAGGTGCACATGTCTGTGGACAAGGAGATGGACATCTTAAAGCTTTACCTGTAGATGGAGGCCCCATGCCACCAGCAGATGGTTCAGGAAGTGGAAAAGCTTCAAATCCAAATTGACAACAAGATGATGAACACTGAGGCGAACAAAACTTTTTACACATTTCGCAAGTGTTTTGGAAGCTGCTTGCAACTGGCATAGGCTGTTGAAGGAGAGAAGATAGCTGCGATGCTACCTGAGGAGAGGCTTGAGGTGACTGAGGATATTGTAGAGAAGGAGGATGGGAGGACATAGATAAAGAGGGAGGGGGAGAAAGAGGAGGAGGAGGGGGAGGAGGAAGAGGAGGAGGAGCAGGAGCAGAGGAAGACTGAAATTGAGGTTGTTTTGCATTTTGTGCACTACAACATTCCGGTAAACATTTTGGTGCACAGTTCTGCAAATAAAGGGAAGTGTAAAATGTTAAAAATAGTATTAATAATCTATAAAACGATCATATACAGGGCTATTTAATGTATTTAAATAATTTTATTAAGGTAATTTTTTACTATCTACATTACTTTTTCTCTAAACAATACGCCTTCTTTTTCTTCAAATTTCGTTCCTCTAAAATGTTTGTGCCTTCCTGCAGGACTTTTTTGGCGTATTGAGAAATTTCGTTTCCTTAGCTTGTCCTGGTCCCCCATGCTGTCCTTTTGTAAAAACAGTTTTCGAAAAGGGGATTTTATTGAAAAATAGTTATAGTTAATAATGTCCACGATATGGTGAAAATAATATGGTGGCAATACATTATTTGTTAGGCCACGATAACTGACAGTCAATATTCTTTTCTTTGCTGCAGAAACTGTGTTGGCATCAGAACGTCAAAGAATACACTACATATTTCATTATTCAACAATCACAAACACATAAATAAATAAATAAATTATATATATATATATATATATATATATATATATAAGAGCGGATTTAAACCTCCTTTATTTTGGTTGAGACTGAATTCTATATTGCAAAAAACTATTTGGCTAATAAATATTATGAATTTTTCTGCTCAATTCAAAGTAAACATTTATCATTCATAGCATTAAATAATATAAAAAATGCCGAGTGATACTAAATATGTAATTAACTTCTGATCTTGTGCTTTCATTATTCAGTGCATATCTGTAAAACAAACTACCAAAGACATATACTCAAATACATTTACAAATTAGAATATGTAGCAACTATTCCTCTGTCACTCCTTTCCTGAACACATTAAGGCTGTAATCATCAACCAGTAGGCTTTGTTTTTATTCAGACAATAAAATTTGTCATCAGTTTCCTATTTCATCTTTTTCAAAGTAAAAAAGAGTTATCGTAAGTGGTAAAATTTGTGGTGGCAAACATTTGTTGTTACGTATATATTCTAATAAAGCATGAAATGATAGTTTTTGCTGCTGTATCAAATTTGCTATTTTCTTTGTAAAACTCCTAAAAGAGCACTTCAACAACAATTTTTTTTTGTTTCTTCGTTAAACTCGTACGAAGCAAAAATTTCTGTTTGATTATATGACTGATAGTTTTGATTGACAGCACTAGACCTCTTTTTGTAGAAGGCCTGTTTAGATTCGACAAAGGTCACTGGTCAGAGAATTTCAGGTAGCATCTCAACAATTATCTACTGATGGAGGCCAATTCTTTAGAAACATTTGTGAAGAATAGCATTATGGTCTTGTTGTCTTAATTTTTTTTTATCTGCTATGCGTTTCAAATCTATAGTTTGGGAGATGTTGGTCAAAACAAATTTTACGTTGACTGTTGTTATGTTATTGTATCTCACTTTTTAGTCTCTCTATTTAAGACTAAAAAGTGAACTTTATTTACAGAGGAATTGCAGAAGTAAAGGTTATCATTTTCCATGAAAAATACAATAAATCTACTACAAGATGCTATGGATTATCCTTGAATATTTGTTTCAGTCTATGCAGTGCAAATCATCACAAAATAAAGGAACATCATGGTCGCACGCTGAACAGAAAGAAGCTGCAAATCAATGACTCTCCCTGTAGATCACATAATAGTATTGAGAGCCTACATAAAACATGCATATATTCTGCTTTTATCAGTAGAAAAAGCTGGAGTCAATATTAGTCTTACTGTCAATTAAAATAAGTCTGGATTTATGTGGCAGAATAAATAAATCCAACAAATGTTAACATTGTCATTAATGCACAACCAAATGAAAAAAGTTGAAAATTTTCCATTCACAATAGGTGAGATTCTTGTAGTAATGGTAAGTGATCAATATTGAATATCCTCTTTTGTACCTAAATTTAAAACCTTGTCAGTTAATATAAAATGTAGCTATAAAGTAATATACTTTTTTCTTAATCCAACAGGAAATCCTGTATTTGCAGACCTACCTGGGGACAGGGAACTGGGCATGTTCTTGAGATCCCTTTCATTCCATTTTGAGTGCTGGAAATAGTTGATTGAGGCTTACAACAACCGGGTGAGCATGAAGGCAAGCACGTGCTATCGTATCAAAACAGAAAAGAAATGCAACAAAGCACGATAAAAGAATTAATTCATAGTAAAACAAATTTTACAGTGAAGTGTTATGATACAGTATAAATCAGTGCATGCATCATATTTATTAAGTCCTATTTTTGTAATTGTCCTGCAGAAAAAACCATAAATTAAACCAGGAGTTTATCGTTAAATAGAAAATGGTACTGCCCATATATTCTAATTCATTTTAATATTGCTCTAATTATTCATTATACAGTGTATGTCAAGTAAAACGTCAAAGGAGTAGATAGATATACGAATATATACAATTTTCCATTTTAACATCAAGTTAAGCTCTTCCTCTTCAATACAAACCCAGTTATAATCTAAAGTAATTGTTTTATATTTTTGCACTTAACATTAATTACTATAATGTATATAACATTTTATCATGCGCTCAGGACCTATTAATAATTTCATAATCACTGCTAAAATCCGTTTCATCGTGTTTGTTTTACTCTCTCTTAATAGCAAATTAAAGTTTGTACCCTTTTCAAATGCTCCTTTTTTCCTTATGGCTTAATTAAAAATTAAAACTTACAAATTTTTACAATTGTGACAATCAATACTAAATATTAATATTTTGCGTCCTAATTTTAAACATCTTTAAATAAAGGGCAGTGCATATGTAACATCTTATATTCACATTTCTTTTACAGATTTTATTTCGGTTGCTCTTCTTTCCAATTAGTTTGTTTTCTTCAAAATGGGTGTCCCTAATCAATAAGCTACTAATCTCTAGATATTTGTGTATAATAATTCTGAACATCTAAATAGTTATGTGAGTGTATGATATATAAGTATAGTCATCGTTAAAAACATATTTAATTTGTTAATGAACGGAGAATATTATGACAGAAATTTCTTTATGAAAGTTTTAGTGGCTTATGAAGGTGCTTCCTTTGATGGACAACAACCAGATTGTTACCTCTTACACATTGGATGACAAGACTTCTTGTTGTGTTTAACAGACTTGCTTTTCATCTTTGTGTATTTTGATGTTTGCTTTGAACGGTCTTTACGACAGCAACCTGGAGCACAGGATGATATGCAATCCTCTAGGCATAGAGGATGGCAATGGGTCTTGATGTACTCTTCTTCCGAATCTACATTGGAAGCTGAAATGAAATTATGGTGGCGTTAGGTTAGGGACCCTATAACGTTCTACTACAATGACTATCTTTATTGTTAATTGAAATAATGAATATGGACTTGATTTAATATCAAGTGTGTTTATTTTAATTTCTTGTGTGAGAAATGCTGATATGAAATATCGTCAATAAACAGAGAAAAACCAAACCTTTTAAAAATTCAAAACGTATCTTTTTTGAAATTAGTTATTTCCTAATCCTGAATGAAGCTGAAAGTGACATACAATTGATGAGTCGAATCTAAACGCTTATGTATGGTTTCATATATATATATGGGTTTACTATTAGTAAAAATAGTACAGCAACCAGGACCTGGTAATCACCCAGATAGGTATCAGTGTTCTTTTTCACCATCTTTTGATCCCACATGCGATATTTTTATTGTGCAACAAACGCCATAAAAATGCAGGTAATATTACATGAAAACATCTGTACAAGCGACATAAAAATACGAGCAAGGAAAATGTCACAATAAAGAAAATTAGACTACTGTTGTGATGGACGAACTCGAATTGGTTTGAAAACGTTTCTTTAATAATCACAGTTTCTTCTCTAAACGTCATAAAAATCCTGTACTTAAACCCTCAAGACCAGAACGGCCTTAAAAAACTAAAAATAACCACAATCGAGTTGCTGGCGTCAGCATAATGTTCGAATGTTCTACGATGAAGCTCCAAAGTTTTCAATCATAATCTCAATCAGCGTGAGTTCATATTGTTCAATTCATAAATAACAGTTCGAGAAAGTTCGTTTCAAACGCTATCGTGACTGCGTTCACAACTACATGAAGCAGAAAACTAATAGAAAAAGATAGTGCAGAATTAATCAATTAATCCAATTTAAAAATTCCTGACACAAACAAAAAATACTTTGAAAAATTTAGTGCTTTCAAAAGTTCATCAAATAGTATTAAAAACTACTTCAAGAATAAAATTTTGCTACAAATGTTTAATTACTGTTTAATTAATTATGATAAATGGTTAATGTACCACTTACAAAAACGCCGCTAGATGGATATAAAATAAAAGTACATTAAATTTTGATCAGAAAAAGCAACACTACTCTCTTCTCACTGGGAATTTTTAAAACATCCTTCAGATGCTTTTTTCCTTAGCTTGAATTCCTTTTGAAAGAAAATTTGCTGAATTATTAAAAAAAAACACTTGTCATTTTTTTGTTAACTAACAATAATTATAAGCGTCAAATACTTTAACCCCAGGAAATAAAATTTTTTATTTTGTCACAGCAGTATAGCTATTGTTAACTATTAAAACATTAATTTTCAATAAACTAAAACCTAGAAAAAAACTTATTAAGCCCTTCATAAAACAATAAGTACATAACTTAGACATTTGCTCTTGGAGGCTAAAATATAATTTAAAACGGCAGAATACGCTCTGCTGCCTTTAAATTTTTAGTGCTATCTTTGACATAAACTCCACAAACACTTCTTATTCCAGAGAAAACTATTTCCTCCTCTGAACCAGGAACTTATGTAAAGAATTTTCCTGATTACGAAAAATGTTCCACTCTTAAAGAAAATTGGGTCTACTTCATTACTTTTTCTAAATCGATATAAGTGACTCACAGCTATGGTTATTTTGGTAAAATTTTGTTTTTTTATACCCATTTTTAAGGAAAAGAATATCTGTTAGAAATATACTTTGCTTTATATACTAGCAAGTTGTTTTTTAACATGTAAATATATCATTGTTAATACCGGTTTTAAAAGATTCTGCTGCTTCTTTCATTAGCTTTGTCAATATGCCAAAGTGACGTTCAAAAAACAGATATACTTAAAGCACACCTCCAAAGTAATTTTTCACTAAGTATTAATTCAACAGGGTTACATGCTACTGTGACATAATTTCAAGTTAATACCAGCTTCTATTTCTTTTGTTTTCAATTAAGTGTATTAGGGGAGAAAAAAATTGTTTGTAGGTATATTGCCTTTGAATTTTATCAATTGGTACTACTTGTCTAGGTTAAGAGAAGTAATTGTTTTTGGTTACAGAATTAGCAAGGAGATTTTCACAGAGCATTCTAGCATTGCAAAGGTGTTCCTTACAAGACTCAACTACAGAGATGCATTAGTTCAAGTATATGTCTGCTTTGAATAATTTGTTTAAAAATTGCTAATTTACTACAGTAAAGCTTTTCTTGCAGTCAACAAATCAATAAAATACTTTGAAACTATTGGTTCATTTTATTGTTTTACTTTATAACATTAGATAACAACATGACCAATGAATAGCAAAGCTATTTGGTCAGGGATAAAAAAGTACCAAGCAATAGTCTATCGAAATATACAAAGATTTAAAGTTCCAAAAACTTGTCACATGAATTACTTAAATGGATGGAAAATTTATCAATATTACACATAAAATTTAAAGAATACAGATATTTAGAATTTTAAAAACAAGTATTATAGGGCACTTGCTTGGTGCTAGAAGTAGTAGAGATCATAAATGCAAACAAAACAGAAATCTTTCTGCATTAATCCGAACAATTTTTACTGCATATAGTTTTTAGCGTTTTTCATAAAATTATTCATTCGGATTGCTAAGCATAATTTTACACATAAAAACTAAACGTTTTTTTACATTATCTGATATGTTTTTGGATTAAACTTATCATATAATGACATCATAATACTATACTTTAAAGATGGTGTGGAATTTAGCAGGGACGAATCAAAATTGAGGTCAAAAATTCAGTAATAACTATTTTGTTTTTCCACAAATAACACATAACTTTATTTAAATTTAAATTTTGTTCCTTAGAATGATGATAGGAGTGAATAAAACCTACAAAGCAAAAATAATTTTTAATATACCTGATTTACTCTTTTCTCGACGTCCATGCGATACTGGCTTATTGGTTTGATCATTGATAGCAGTTGACATCATATGTTCTTTGACACTTTTGTTGTTTTTCGAGACATTTTTCGATTTTTTAAAGGTCTTTACTTTTTTACTTGTCTTTTTTGTACTGTTGGTCTTCTTTTTTTTCGTTTGCTTTGATTTTTCTTTATAATTATCATTGTATTCTTCGTCGTCGTCTTCATCATCTCCATCTTCATCGTCATCGCCATCTTCACTATCATCATCCTCTTCATCGGAATCGTTTGGCGGGTTTGCTGCAATATTTAAAATTGCATCTTTAAGCGATGGGTAAGCAGCTGCTAAGTCATACAAATTGATATTACTAGTTTGTGGGCTATTAATGTCAGTTGAGTCAAGGGAGGATGTCTGTGTGTTGTCATTATTACGGTGGGGCTTTCTTGCATCATCAGTATCTTCTGATTTAGCAACAGCTTGTGGTAGGGCCCTATTATCAAATGACTGTACATTTCGATGTTCATTACCTTCTTTTTTCTTGTACTGCTCTTCTTCTATATCCTTTTGCAGAGGTTTGTATTGGTGTTGGTGCTCGTGTTCTATGAAGGGGAGTTCTCTTGTTTTACTAAATTTGCTGTGCTTTGAGGATTTCCACTTTGGAGGCTCTTTTTTCTTAATCACTTCCATATGTCCTGGTTTGATATCACTGGTGTCAATAGAATGAACGCTTTCATCACCACTACTACTCAAGCCTTTATGTTTGATCTGGCTGGCTTTGTTCTTCATTTTTTTCACCATTGCTGAAATATAGTGATAAATAAAAATCCATTATAAATGAAGGAGAACAATATGTTTATTAGCTGGTAAGTACAATTCCCATGGTGTTTTTTTAAAGGGTGATTCAAAATAAGTATGTCCTGGTCTGTTTCTTTCAAACAGTGCTACCGACAACATAAAACGTTAGCAGCAAGACCAGATAAAAAAGTGAATTGGAATGAAATTAACCTGTTTTTATAAAAAAATTATTATTCTGGCTACGAAAATAGGACTTCTTTAAAAAATATAGTAAGAGTTTAATTGGTTTTTGTTTGTTGATTTGTTTTAACGTAATTTTCCCCAGTAACTGGGGCTCAGACGGTGCCATTCAGATGGACTTTGTTTTGGCAGTGAGGAATTTCTTCACCGGATGCTCTCCTTAACGCCAATCAATGGCTTTAAATTTCAATTTAACTATCAACCTGGTTTATTGCAGGGTATTAGAAATAATTATGATTACACATAAGGTTCATTTTTCAGCTATATTTTAGACTTTATTTACTACTTTTCTCATATAGGGTACTTAGCATTTTCAAATTCAAGTTGTTTACTCAAGATTTCAG
Organism: Morbakka virulenta; assembly: GCA_003991215.1. Lineage (NCBI taxonomy): Eukaryota > Metazoa > Cnidaria > Cubozoa > Carybdeida > Carukiidae > Morbakka > Morbakka virulenta. Next base: position 1,163,833 of record RDPX01000027.1, read on the forward strand.
TTAATTCTGTACAGGAGAGAAATTAGCTGTTGTCTTACGCATAATTAATTCAGATTAATAAAACGTATTAATTCGCATTAAATAGTTCAGATTCTAAATTTTTTTTAGAATTAATTTCTTAACTGTTACCAGGAAGCTATTTTCTCTCTCGGTGTACCTTTAAATAACCTCTTTACAAGAAAACCAAAAATAAAGGCATGCAGAAAAACTACTGATTACTGTGATAAATAATTTTGCTAAATTTCGTAATGAGACAAGAAGTCAAACTTGGAGGCATTCAAAATAGACCAACTGTTGAGAGAGACCAAGAAAAAACGACTCCTTTCGTTAGGGTCAGAAATTAACATGGCAGAAAATGCTGTGCTTCTTTTAATAAACCCTCCTTTCTCAAATTAAAGCAATTACCCAGGGGGAATTGTTTACTGAAAGTCCTCGTAAGCATGCATCCTACTATTTAGGTCAAAGACAAAAGATTCGGTCTAAAATCGTCGTGAAACAGTGTTAAAAATATAACCCTTGGCTGCAACAAAAATCCTGGTACAGAAAGTAGAAGCATTCACATTGGAATGAAACATTGATTTTTCAAAGGCACTTCTGCAAAACAACATTTTAGATAATATTGATTATTAAGGGTATGTAATTTTAGGGCAAGGTAGCAATTTTTATTAAAACAGGTCAAACTCTATGGTGAGCTAAGGGGCTGCTTGAAAAAGAAACTACAAAAATTATAGAGGAAAGACGAAAAACTAAAGGAAAAAGGAAAAGAGCGATCGTGGACGAATTAAATTTTTTTATGTTGTACTGATCAAGAAAGTATAAAGAGGGTTTCAAAGACCGGAAATTATATGAGACAAACATTAAAGCTTAAATTTTTGTTAATATTGGTCATTAACTGCACGTAAGGAGGCATTTATTCACATATGTCAAAGAAAAAATTGAACAAGTTGATTAAGTCTTAATTGTTAAGTAAATTATCTGAAGGTAAGTAGGTTACAGTAGATTTAAGAAAAACACATACCACATAATCCACATGTTTTGGGGCAATGAAGTGCCATGGCTGCTTCAGATGTTTTACAGACACCAGCCAATTTAAGTGTATCACAGTGACTGAGTTTATCTTGACAAGATGCATCTACAAACATGTACAAATGATGTAAATGTGTGGATTAAATAACATATAAAGTGAAAAGGGTACGTAATCTTGTACTCTTTGTAGGGACTAAATAGGAAATATTCAATATGAAGTTGATATCACTATTTCTTCCTATAAATATTATTATTATTTTGTATTGATCTTACACGGGTAGCAGGGTGGAAAACATTTCCACCAATAGGAGTTGTAAGGCGCCTCCTTCCCTCCGCTAGACTGTGGGAGACCCTTGGGCAAGGTCGAGTACCCGTTTAGCCCCCCGATCAGGGTACGTGAAGTCATGGCAGGCAGGTGACGGATGGACTGATGAGCAACTGGAGAGTACTTCCAGAACTGGTCAACTTCTCCTTTGTGTTAGGCAGATGATACCGATTCAGGTACAATGGCTAAGACTACCCGCTCAGTTTGAGCACTGCCCCTATAGAAAGTAATTGCAGCCTACTATAGGTACACTACTGCAAAGAACACCATGGTTAGACAATTCAATTCAAACTCGGTCAACAGCGTTAAGGGGGTCTCCATTCAAACTGGCAATTCCTCGCTCGGTAGGGTTGAGCACGTGCGACAGGTGTCACCCGGTCGACTATAATCCTGCGACTGTCCGCAATAAAACATATTTAAGAATAGGAACATGGAATGTACAGACACTCCTCCAGAATGGGAAATTAGACAATGTGAAGCAAGAAATGAAAAGAATGAAATTGAATATTCTCGGACTCTCAGAGGTGAGATTGAAGGGAGCGGGTTGCTTTAAATCAGACAACTTCACAATCATTTACTCGGGAGGAGATCAACACCAGAAAGGAGGCAGTATTATTTTAGATTCTGAAACTTCAAAGGCCATGAAGGGTTTCTGGACTATCAATGATAGAGTCACGTTAGTCAAGCTTAAAAGTGCTCCATTCGACATCGGGATTATACAAGCATATGCTCCAACAGCCGATGCAGAGGTTGAGGAGTTTTATGAATCCATTGATAAGGCAATGAAGCAAATGAAGTCTCAAGACATCGTAATCACTATGGAAGACTTTAACTCAAAGGTTGGCAATGAAAGAGAAGCCACAACAGTTGGTCCTTTTGGGATTGGAGTGAGGAATGAAAGAGGCGAACGGTTCGTTGAGTGGTGCATGCAACACAATATGGCTGTTATGAACACATGGTTCAAGAATCATCCAAGGAGATGTTGGACTTAGAGACGCCCAGACGAACGAACCAAGAATCAGATTGATTTCATCTTGATACAAAAGCGTTTCAGGAACTCTATAACATCCTGTAAGTCCATGCCAGGGGCAGACTGTGGAAGTGATCATAATCCAGTAGTTGCCAAAATGAGACTGAAACTAAAGAAGCTGAAGAAATCGAAAAGAGCAGCAAAACTCCAATTGAACTTATTGAAAAACGATCGGGACATGAAACAGAGATACTCGATCGACGTCAAAAATAGATTCGGAGATCTTGACCAACTGTCAAATATTGAAGAAACTTGGCAATTGATAAAAGACAGTATCACTGAGACCGCGAGAAAACATATACCTGTTACGAAAAGAAAGGAAGACAAGAAATGGATGAAGCCAGAGATTCTAGATCTAATGGAAGAGAGAAGAAAAGTTAAAGGTGACAAGAGGAAATATAAAGAACTGGACAAACTGGTGAAGAAGACCTGTCACACAGCCAAGGACGGGTGGTTTAATATGCAGTGCGCTGAAGTCGAAAAGAATACAAAAAAGACAACAAAACGTATGTACAAGAGATACAAGAACTTGCAGGAAAAAGATATGTAGCAAAAACGGGTGGTATCAAATCTAAAGAGGGTGACATTCTCATGGAAAGAGAAGACATTTTAAACAGATGGTCCGAATACATAGAGGAACTTTATCATGATGAAAGAGGTCCACCACCCGAAATCCAAAACACAGATGGCCTTGTGATACTAGAAGAGGAGGTATGCAGAGCTTTCAAGAAAATGAAAAATGGAAAGGCAGCAGGTCCGGACAGCATTCCATTTGAAATTATTGCTGCCTTAGATGAATCGGGTGTGAAAGCTGTCACAAAGCTACTAAACAGTATATATGATACAGGCACTATCCCAGAAGACATGATGAAATCAGTTTACATCGGGCTTCCCAAGAATACAGGCACAACGAACTGCGATCAGCACCGTACAATCAGCCTAAAGAGCCATCTCACCAAAGTTCTCTTGCGTGTTCTCATGAACAGAATGAGGCACAAAATACTGCCAGAAATATCTGAAGTACAGTTGGGTTTCATGGCCGATAAGGGTACAAGAAATGCAACCTTTGGCTTGAAAACTGTCATAGAAAGGTCCATAGAGGTACAGAAAGATCTATACCTGTGCTTCATAGACTATTCCAAGGTGCGACACACTGATTTGTTCAACATTTTAACTGGACTCAACATTGATGGAAAAGACCTTACAGTCCTCAGAAACTTTTATTGGGAACAGGAAGCAGTCATCAGAGTTGACAATGACTATAGCGACTACAGACCAATACGCAGAGGAGTGAGACAGGGGTGCGTTTTTTTGCTAGACCTATTCAATATTTACAGCGAAATGATTTTACGCAATATTGAAAATCAAGAGGGTATAAGTGTGGGTGGATACAACATCAACAATTTGAGATATGCAGACGACACTGTCCTTATTGCAGACTCCGAAGACAAACTGCAACGAATACTATCAAAAGTAGCAGATGAAAGCAATAAAAAAGGATTGCAATTCAATGCAAAGAAAACTGAATGCATGGTTATCTCGAAAAAATCGGTAATTCCAAAGTGCAACATCAAGTGTAAAGGAGAGAACATTAAACAAGTGGATAAATTTAATTATCTGGGTTGCATCATCACACCTGATGGTAGGAGTGATACAGAAATCAAGAAAAGGATCGCAATGGCAAAATCCTCCTTCATCAGCATGAAAAGAATATTCATAAACAGAAACATGAAACTGAACACTAAAATCAGGATCTAGAAGACTTACATATGGTCAATTCTGCTCTATGGTTGCGAATGTTGGACATTTACATAGGTGACAGAACGTCGTTTGGAAGCAGCGGAGATATGGTTTATCAGGAGAATATTAAGGGTCTCATGGACAGAAAGAAAAACAAATGAAACGGTTATGCGTATGGCAAATTACAGCCCGTTACGTATTAATACGATCTATGACAGGCAATTAAAGTTCTTTGGACATATAATGCGAGCTGATGGGATCGAAAGAAGCTTAATGCTAGGAAAAATTATAGGAAAAAAGAGCAGAGGATACCTGAAGAAGAAGAAGAAGAAGAATTGATCTTACGTATACGAAATTTATGAAACATAGCAAAATCACACATTTCCTCTATTGCAAGGAAAGAGTAACAAGTGAACATTGCACTTCTGTACATAATTTAAGACTAATATAGACAAGTTTTAGAGCAATAATGACCTTTCTTAAATATTTCTATACCAGATAGTCTCTTTTACATCCTAAACTCATAAAATGCAAATCTTTTAAACATTTTCTTACTATAAGGGGTATTTTTTGCAATTAAAGGTTGTATCAGGACTAAATTCTTTGACTAATATTGACTAATAGCCCTTGCTCTATCTTTTCATACAGCCTTAAATCTTGTATTTTTCGTCTTTAATATCATTAAAAGTATATAGATATGGTAGAATATTATCATTTATACTACCTATACATTATTTCCTGCTTTGTTTACCCGGTTGAAAAACCAAAGAAATAATTTCTAATTTTTTTTGTCTGCCTTTTATAAAGGAAAAGCAACCCTTGATTTTAAATATCTACCTCAACAACGACTATTTTATTACAAGTTAGAAATAATCATTCAGTAGCCTTATCAACAAGAATTGTTTTAAAAGAAGTTCATTAAACAAAAGTTTGAAAAATTAGTTATTAATTGAAAATAAATGCTGGGGCAAAAATGTCAGGCATAATAACAGCAATAAGGAATTTACCCTAGTCAAATCCATATTTCAAATGGATGCAAACAGATGCAGGTTTATCTGATATAAAATGAAACAAAATATAAAGCTTGGCGAAGGGGTTTCAAATACTTTAAATTTAAATGACAAGAATGTCGCTCGTCTTAATCCTATATTTGAGGCAGAAAGAGAGAGAAATGCAATTTGCAACATACGTAACTCTAACCAAATATTGAGTCATTATTTTATTACTACTTTGGACATGATTAAAATATCACCAATATATAACCTCTGAAATCAAACATTTTCAACTTATCTTTTTAATGCTATTAATTCTCGTGAGATTCAGGTACCCCTGATTATTTTTTTCTTAAGATATAAATGTAGTACAACTTCTAAGAAAAAGAACTTTGAAACCCATAAATTAAGGTTACCATGATAATGAAGACAGCAATTGAAAGTTGAAACGTTCTTTATAATGTTTCTTTCAAAGAAACATTGTAAAGAACATTGATAATTGGATTAGAAAGGGATCTACTGGGAAACTTGTTATAAAAATTGAAACGCTGAAATAATAGTTGGTGATGGAAAATGTCCTAAAAAATTTATACAGAAATATATTATTCTTCTATACCTTTTCGCCTGTAAAGCAAAAAGATATTTTAATTGTTACCCATTGCGCACATTATAAAAATTTACCTTTGAAGGCAAGATTTACTTTTTATTTACCTTCATCAGAACTAGACCTGTCAGCTGCCGGTTTCGCTTTCTGTCTTTGCACTGCAAAGATAATAAAATTTAGTTATTTTGTTTACGCTAAATTAAGATTGATTTAGTATTATTGCTTTAGATTTACATATTCGTCTCTTGCTTCAAACCTTTATTGATGGGAATCTTTATAATTTATTTTTGCAGGGCAATTAAAACAACTTATCATATTATATTATATCCGGGATTTTTAATTCCTTCAGCTAACTGAACCAAATTTCGGCCTAAAGATTTTTAATCACCGGTATTCGAAAAATATGAAATGCGTTGAATAGGTTTTTTTTTATCATATTTCATTTTATTTCAACACAAACGTCTATACCATTTTGCTGTTTTCAATGCCATATTACCACTTTCAAAGATAACCTTAAAATTCAAAACTTTTACAAAACAGAACTGAGAACTTAAAATGCCCTCTGGTTGTGGTAATAGGTAATCAATAAAAGCAATTTTTTTGCTCTCCTTTAAAGTCAATTTGTAATAAAACGACTACATGTCCTATTTCAAACCTTGGAACTAGAGAGCGGCTTGGATTTGATCCCTTACTGAAAGGGCCAAAGAGATTTGGTCAGCAATACATTTGGAAAAAGAACTCCAAAACTATAAACGTATTATGAAATTGATAGACCAAAAAGTTGTCAGTGGAATTATTAGATGCATGTTTTCTAGATCAAGATGGAAACTTTCTGACCTAATAAAACACGATGTAGTCAATATTTATGTTCACTATGCAGGGGGATTAGACAACTATTTGTTAAAATATTGTATCGAAAAACTAAAAGGGTGCACCAAAAAGAAATTTAACTTTGTTATATTTCGCTTTAAGACCAAATATATTTTTTTACCAATAGAAAAGATAACTTCCAAAATGATAAAAATCCTCTGTGACTTATCAATTTTCTTGTCTGAGTGCGATTCGTCGTACATTGGCGTATACACTAGATATAAGCAGATATTGCAGATATAAGCTTCCCTGTATTTTTGTTTTTATTCTCTTTATAAGAGTTTCAAAAATAGAAAATTTGATCTTTCACAATTTACTGTTTTTCTTAGCTTGAATTCTGAGTCTATAAACATGCATATTTTTGGAATTCACATTTATGCTATAGAAATTCCATTTTATAAGCTAAGTTTTCTAACATTTTCTAGAGTACTACATAGCTGTAAAAAGCTGCATTATTACATTTTAGAATTAAAGGTAAAATAGTGCAAAAATTTAAAAAAATACAAGACTGTGAAGCGATATGCAATAATTGTTTTCCAACTTCCAGGAAAAGGCGTTAAAATACTCTTTGTATTACCGAATACAGAATTCAAGATTAATGTCTCTGAAAATAAAACGCATTTACTTGTTAAAGCAATTAACAAATATTTTATTCGAAAGTATATCGTTGTACAACGTTTTGGTTAATAGAATAGCATGACTGGTATTTTCAAAGAAAATAAGTTCATCAGAAGGGGATGGAGGGGATACATCACTGAAATTAAAGAACACTTTCCAAGTGTGCAAAATTTCAATAAAAAATATGGAAAAATCTGAACTTTTTCAAGTTACCAAAACTTTAAATGTTTTGCTTCTTTATAGGAAGTTATAACTTTACTGGATTAGCTATAAAGTTTGGTAATTAACAAACACTGTGATGTATATAACTTTTTTTTTCTTTTCTTACTGTAATCTATTTTGATATTTAGTTAGAATACAATTGTTTATATTTAATTATTAATTACTTGTGAAAATTTGGCTGGAGTAGTATTCAGCTGACATTTTTTGTAAAATACTAGTAAGTATTAAGAACTAGATAGAATTCTAAAAAAAGCCTTATACCTTGCTTCATGAGTGCTTCTTTAATTGCAGCATTCGTTGCTTTTTTTTCTTTTAGTCCTGAAAAAAAAGAAACATAGTTAAAAAGTTATCAAGTGGTAAAAAAAAAGAATGTTAAGACCAGCTACACGTAAAAGATCAAATATTGATTTATTTTTTAGCCTTGGCCATTGGTAGTAGCTCAAATTATTCCATTTAAAGCGAAAACAACAGGATCTATTATTTCTCTTGAAATATCTCTTCCTGAAAGGGACACATACTACCAATTATTTTTAATCAGTTTCTGTTGTGTTGATTGCCTGTTGCCCAGTGCAAAAGAAAATAGAGCTATATTTTTTTCTCTCCACGAAACAATGTAGGCCTCTTGTGACTCAACAATATTTTATCTATCAGAAAACTTGTTCTCTCGTAAGTATTTTTATTCTGGAATTAAAATTGTAAACCGTTAAATATTTTTGGGCACAAAGTAAAATATTCTTGCACTCGCTTTTTTAAAACTTTTCCTGTTGTGTCTAACTATCCAGGTTTTATTCAACGTTAACATTAACTTGTTTGCAATTTTCGCCAAACGTAGTAAAGCAAAATTCTACCTTACATAGAAATATCTAGCTTTTATACATATAAATTGTTACCACTTATTTCAAAGTTAATTCATTCTTTCGAGAATTTTTCCTACCTTTGTTTTGCTTTAGGAGGATTTTTCCAGCATCGTGAATGTGATCCTCTATAAAACGCACAGTAAGAACAATTATTATATTTAAACCCCACTGACAAGAGAAGATTTTCATAAAAATATAAAACAAGAGAAGGAAAGGATATTGGAAATAAGATCTAATAGTTTGAATTCGTTTTTGTATTAAATTTTTGTAATCAGGTGTTGAATTTTTACTGAGAAAGCTAAATGTTACAGAATAAAGATATAAGTTTAAAAAATTGTCCATATCTGTATGATAAACTTACCAATGGCTGACTTTATGAGATCAATTGAAAAGATTTGAAAGAGCGGCAATAGAAATACTGATATGGAATATAAAACAGTCTGAAGTGAAAAATCAATAAGAAAAATAAAATGCTACCCAAGGACGAAGTGTAGAAGTAATACTTAAATGGTACAGATAAATTTCGTGCTACAATATTTTACGCAATTATTGTCAAATTGGAAACAGAGATGGGAAGAAGAGGAGGTATTTTAAGCATTTGAGATAAATTGTCAATTTTAACCTTTTTAACTTAATTATTGAAAATCAGCGCATAATTAAATGTATTATTGGCAAATGATTTTGTCGGTAAACTTTACTGATTTAAAAGTGAACATGTAAGGTTTTCCAATAGGGATAATTTACAGTGACAAACAAAAAAAGAACAAATAGACTTTAGACAAATGGAAACAGAAAACCTGACATTTATCGATCTATCGATCCATCGATCTATCGATCCATCGATCTATCGATCCATCGATCCATCGATCCATCGATCCATCGATCCATCGATCCATCGATCCATCGATCCATCGATCCATCGATCGATCGATCCATCGATTGATCGATCGATCCATCGATCTATCTATCTATCTATCTATCTATCTTCCTATCTATCTATCTATCTATCTATCTATCTATTCATCTATCTATCTGTTTGTCTTTGAAATATCATCTTTACATATTACAAATAACTTCAAATTTAGATAAAATCTAATGCGAAAGGAAAAGAAAATTATACAAAGTTAATTACAAAATATAAAAACCCACCCCATCTTTGTAAAAACCAACAATGAAAATTCAATGGACAAGAAAAGTGATTGAAAATAATTTTCCAGCGTTATATTATCGTATGTTGCTGTAAATGCCTGGCTCATCCGAAAATTTGACGGTAGCTATTCCTTGATTTAAAAACCTCTAACTTACAATAAATAAAAAGTCCAAATGATCAAGATTTGTGCTGGAAAACTGAACAAACTGGGTCATATGGCAAATTAAATGGTGCCAAGCAAGTCAAAACACTTAAGCATCATAGTTTTCACAGAGTCATTCTAGTTACTTCTGCTATCTTCCTTTGCCTACTTTGTCTCTGTAACATTTTGTTATAATATCCATGAGAAAGAAGATTTAAAACCAACTTACTACAAAGATTTTCATGTTATTAAGTAAGTTAAGTAAATCTTTATCTTTTAATTAATGATTTTGTACCTCGCTTTACTTTATCACCAGAAATAAATACAACCCCAGTAGCCTGCCACGTACAAGAAGATCAAGGGTTTTCAGGCCAGAGGCTGGAACTAAAATCTGCTAAGAAGATAAACCAGTATTTAACCCCTTGTCATTTACTCCTTGATTAAATTCCCCTACCAGTTGATTGTAACTGTTTTTTCGTGCAGTTGTAATGTGTATGCTTTGGATTTATTATCCAAATTAAAATTGCTATTTACTGCTACTTTAATGCAAATCACTTTTTCACATTTTCGTTCTAATTACTTTTAAAAAAACTTAAGATTCAGTTGTCTAAAATATTTAAACCACTGTTAAATAAGCAATAGCAAAAAAATATCAAGATGAAAAAATGGTGAAATATTATTCGTGGCATATCTGTTTGACAATAAATGAGATTTCATAAAANGTTTTCAGGCCAGAGGCTGGAACTAAAATCTGCTAAGAAGATAAACCAGTATTTAACCCCTTGTCATTTACTCCTTGATTAAATTCCCCTACCAGTTGATTGTAACTGATTTTTCGTGCAGTTGTAATGCGTATGCTTTGGATTTATTATCCAAATTAAAATTGCTATTTACTGCTACTTTAATGCAAATCACTTTTTCACATTTTCGTTCTAATTACTTTTAAAAAAACTTAAGATTCAGTTGTCTAAAATATTTAAACCACTGTTAAATAAGCAATAGCAAGAAAATATCAAGATGAAAAAATGGTGAAATATTATTCGTGGCATATCTGTTTGACAATAAATGAGATTTCATAAAAATGACTTTACTTTGTCCAGGGCAAATTTACGTTTGATAACTTACCAATGCTACTCAGAAGCATTCTAGAAACTTCTGTTTCCGCCTCTTGAACTCGGTCAACTATCATAAAAAGTATGGTGTAGCAAACAGTGAAAATGCATAGATAAAAATGTATCGTTTAGAAGTTCATTTGGATATATGTCTACAAACTGGCAGTGTATCTTAAAATATAATACTAACAGGGAAACAAAGTCCGACAAATTAATTTTTATGTTTTCCCACAATTGTACAATTAAAAGTTATGAACTGATAACATAGAAAGAGCCACTTTCCAACAAATGATGGAATTGTTATGTTAATCATATTACTATTTTTTAGCTGGTTACATGAGTAACATAAGGTAAAAGGAGGGAGACTTCATCCATTAATCTGACATTTAATTCGGTATGCTTATGTATAAAGTTACCTGTACAATCTGCTGCATGCATTTTGCAGTAGTCATCTGCTCCCAAAACAGAAATAACAGGATTCTTAAAACTTGGAGTGTAAAACACGTTAGTTACAGCTCCCTTGTGGTATTATTTTTGAGTAAAGAAAATATCTGAGTGGGGAATTTCATGCAGTAACTGATAATTGTTTGTTGGTTTTTTTAGTTCTTTGAAGTAATACACATCTAAAAAATACTAGCACAGGTCATTAAAAACCCATTATAACTAAAAATAGGTCCTGGGTATGACGTTAAACTGCATCCGGTTGTTAAGTTGTGACGTTTCCACTTAGGAGAAGGAAAACTCTGATTTTAAACCCTAGGCGAGTATGCTGCGCCTTGTAAATAATAGCAGCGTCCTTGGTATTGGCAGCGGCTTTCCAAGGGCATCATTGAGGCAAGTAATTACACACCGTTTCTTTGGTGCAATATGCAGCTCGACGAGGCTTGTAATCGACATTGTCAACAGCATGGATCAATCATTTCTGGTCAGTTAAAAACCGCGGTAGTTAGTAGGAGTTGCGACCTCTAATCCTGAATCGTTTCCTTTCTAAGGCTTCGATAGCAACCGAAAAACTGTAGTTCGAGTTCTCTCGAATTAAGAGGAAGAAGAATAACTAAGAATGAGTCTTTCAATCTCTAATTTAACTTGAGCTTAAAAATTAATTTATGCCTTTTTCATTTCACTTAATTCCGTTTCTTTATTTCATTTTTTTTATCTATATTTCCTTAAACATTCTATCATTTTGTCTCGAACACAGCCAGTGTTAGTAATTTTGTTTTAACATCAATAGAAGCAGTGGAGAAAAATAATCTCACACTCACCACTTGTAGACGCCCTTTCTCAAAAGTAATTTTTCAATTGTATATATATATATATATATATATTCATTAATTTTCCAACATATCTAATGGAGTTAATATAATTACACCAAATTTATACACAAAAAATACTAGAAAAAAAAAGGAAGAACATATTTCAAAGTACAAGGTAATTAGAGTATCAAAAATACAACCATGTTTTTTAAAAAATGTACAACCTTTTCCGCAGTAATAAATAAAATTAGTCGGATACACTGAAGTAATTTAGACCGTTGCAGATAGCATTCAAAGTTTGATAAACTAGTACAAGACAGACTCAAAGCCTTTCCGCCTTGAAGAAGCCAGTGTTGCTGCAAAGTTAGTATATAATCTGATTTCTTTTCAATTAAATGATCAATTAAGGCAGTTTGATATTTCTGGAATCTTCCAAATGTCTGTATTACGCGTTTTTGGCTCAGCCTGATATTATCTGTCCCCAAAGATATAGAACGAAAGGAAAGGTGACATACTTTGCTTTTTCTTTTTAGAGTGAAAGATATTTTTGTAGTGAATCCTCACAAGGGTGTAAGATGTTTAGGGGATATGCTGTTTTTCTAGTTTTTCTAAGTTTCTATTTATCTACCTATTTATCTATTTATCTATCCCTCTCTCTCTATATATATATATATATATATAAGCAATGGATAAACTTACCAATGCTCTCGTCGACAAGTTTATTAATGGCTTCCGTAGCCGCTTTTAGACGTGCTCCTGAAAACAAAATTTCTTTTGTTAGCTTAGGGCTTTATAAAATTTTTTATTTGAAAGAAAATATAACAATAACATACATCGATACCAGTCTTTTTTCCTTTCTAATCAACATAAAAAGAGCAAGGAACGATTTGAAATTCTTACGTTAATTGATTATCATTGCTGTCACATTTGTTTTAACCAGAAAGTTAAGCACATCCTTTGGACAAGTTATGAGAAAACAAACTGGTGTAGTTTTCAATAACTGGTAAGGTTAAAAAGAGGTGGAGGAAGAGAACGCCACGGACTGTCTTACCTAGGGCGTATATTACAGCTAATGTCATCGACTATTGACTTATTGAATGCAGCTAAATAACGTTAATTGTCGAAAGAAACGATCGCTAAAGCCCTCTTAGGTCAAGGCATTTGGAGAATAAAAATAAGAATGTTGATATTTGGTCAGTTTACTTTGTTTGACCAAACTGAAATTTATTTCTTTTTTTCCCCAACTCTAGTTTCAAAACCAAGCTTTCACAATGTCTTTTTGTTCAATTCATAATGCTTTATTTTACTGAAGGACCCTTGAAAATCTGCTCATAATTTTATGTATGATTGGCAAATAACTTTGTCGGTGAACTTTACTAATTTGAAGGTGAGCATAAGAATTGAAAATCACGACATTTTCAAGCTGGATTGTCATAGGACACTAATAGGAAAACAATATAACAGAAACAACTGCATTGAAAAGCAATCTCATTTAAACACTGAATGTATTTAAATAGATCATTAGATCATGTTTTGGGTTGTATGGGGTGTACTGGTGGAGATATTATATGTGATGCTTCGGCAGCTGCATTGTTCTTGACTAATGACTGGACACAACGGATCTCTTCTCGGTCACCCAACTCTCACTACCAGCTCCCAGTAATTGCTTGTGCACGGCAGTGGCCACAACCCGGTACTCCGCTTCAGCTGGTAGACGAAACGTAGTGAGGGGGTTGCACTTGTCCAATTCTCTTTAGTGCACGAAGTCTGTGACAGCAGATGTGGCATAGGAGCCGAATATGGCCACTGACACTGAAGGTGGAGCAGCAAAGTGTACCATGGATCTCACAATTCAAGCAACTAGTCATAGCATGTTAACTGGGCCCCCTGCAGGATACCGGCTTGTAAATAGCAACAGGGAAGAGAGCACGAGAATAGTTAGTAGTGACGACCAAGATGACGATATAGGCTTAAATTCTTCGAAAAAGCATATGTCTGATAACGTCACCATGAACTCTAGGAAGCGCCCTTTAAGAGTTGGCACATGGAACGTGCGAACTCTTTTTCAATCAATTAAACAATCTTATTTTCGAAGCCAGACGACTTAACTGTAATGTCATGGAAGTTAACGAATCACATTGGAAGGACAGTGGTACCATAGAGAAGGACGAATTCACTTTCATTTTTTCTGAAGGAGATACGCACAGCAGAGGTGTAGGCTTTCTTATACGCTCCTCTCTGAAAGCTAGCATAGCAGGATTCTGACCAGTTTCACATAGAGTTCTATTGCTGAAGATCAACACAAGGCCTTTCATTACATGCTTCACCCAGGTCTATGGACCAACTATCGATCACACAGATGAAGACATAGAATTATTGTACGAAGAGCTGTGAAGAGTCCTGAAAGAAGTAAAATCAAACGACGTACTCATGATCATGGGGGATCTTAATGCTAAGGTTGGAAACGGCCGTAACCTAGACATCGTGGGCAACTGGGGTCTAGGATTAAGAAACGAGAGAGAGAATCGTCTAATAGAATTCTGTGAGGAAACTGATTTGATGGTGGTAAACACGTTCTACAAATAACATCCCAGACGGCTCTACACTTGGAAAAGCACTGGAGACCTTCATAGAAACAAATTGACTACCTCATGATCAAGAAGAGATTCCGGAATTCAATTAGCAGTTGGACTACCTACCCAGGAGCTGACATGGATTCAGATCATGTTTCGGTGATCTGCAAAATGCAAGTGAAAGTAAAGCGGCCCACAAAGAAAGCTGTCAAGCCCATTTTGCTTGACTTCTCAAAGATGCACAGTGAAGAAATACAGCAAAGGTACAGTGTAGGAGTTATAAATGGCTTCACACTACTTGAGAGAGTAGTAACGGAAGAAGCAGAAACAGGTATAGAAACATGTTGGAACCGGTTCAAAAGCGTCATGATTACAGCCGGAAAAGAGGTTCTCCCTGAGAAGAAGAGGAAGAAGAACAGGTGTTGGATAAACGATGAGATACTGAGCCTGATGGAGGAAAGGAGAAGATGCAAAGGCACAGAAATTACAAAATATTGAACCAGAGAGTGAAATGGATCAAGAGGCAATGCTAGGAACGTGAAGAGTCAGATCAGAGACATAACAGTAGGGAGTACACAGAAATGTTAGGGAGCTAGCTAACAAAGGAACCATGAAAGCTGGCTTATGCATCAAAAGCAAGGATGGCAAGATGCTATTCAGTTCCAATGAAATGACAAGCCTCAGGCAAGAGTACATATCCGAGCTATATTCAGATCAAGCCAGACCAGATGTTAAGCCTGATGTCCCAGACTGCTAGGGTGGACTGGAAATCCTAGAAAAGGAAGTCAAATCAGCTTTAAACAAGCTCCGCTTTTGGAAGACAGCGGAAAGAGATAAAATATGTGCCGAACTTCTAAAGTACATGGAAAAAAAGGAGTGAAAGAGCTAACATTTCTTTGCAACTCAATCTATGATACAGGGTACATCCCAAGGGAGTTGAATCAGTCTATTTTCATCACAATTCCAAAGAAGCTAGGAGCTACAGATTGCACCAATTTTAGAACCATCAGTATCATGAGCCAAGTGACAAAGATATTCTTAGCAATCATACAAAGCCGTATTAGACAAAAAGTAGATGAAGAGCTATCCGAAGATCAGTTTGAGTTTCCAAAAGGTAAAGGAACCAGGGAAGCCGTTTCTTGTGTAAAAAAATAGCTGGAAAGAGCTATTGAAATACAGGGCACTGCTTCATGTGCAAGACTTAAAGGAAATCAATATCGATGGAAAAGACATGAGAATTATTATCAACCTACACTGGAATCAGGAGGCGGCGGTAAGAGTAGGCAGAAGCTGCAGCGGGTTTGTGCCAATCGAGAGAGGAGTACTCCAGGGGTGAGTCAAGTCAACAACCCTCTACAACCTATATACTGAAAAAATCTCAAGAAATATACAACCAATGGAAGGTTTTAGTGTGGGAGGAAAGAACATTAACTCAATAAGATATGCCGACGACACTACCATTATTCCAACCTCAGAAGCTAATATTCAAGCTCCAATCGCTGAAGTAGACCAGAGAAGTAGAGAAAGAGGCCTTGAAATAAATGAGGACAACACCAAGACGATGACAGTTCACAACTGTCCACAACCAGTCAAGAGCAAAGTATGGTAAATGGAAAACAACTGGAAGCAGAGAGATTCAAGCTCTTAGGGCATTCAGTAACTAGGGATGGTAGATGCGAGGAAGAAATCAAAATTAGAATAGCTATGGCAAAGTCGAATTTCAACTGCTTCAAGAAAATTCTGACATGACGCAAGATAATTCTCATACTTTGTAATTATTACATCGCTGAATCTTCAAGCATTTATAAAGCTACGAGTCTAGAATGATTTGACACAATTTAACTTATTTAACTCTAGATGACGAGGACCAACAGAAAAAATTCTACCATTTTTCTGATCTTTCTTCCCTTGCATTTCTTGGACTCATGTTACAGGTAATTGCATCAGTGTAATGTTAATGAATCGGAAAATAATTCAATAATACCTATTCTAAGCTAATTTGATTGAAACAATAGAGGTGCTTTCATATCCAAATTCCTTGGCAGGAATATATAAGACAATGTTTGGAGCAATAAAATACTAATACTAATAAAATACTAAGTTTTACGATAGAGAAGGCAATGGCAGGCCGCGAGGACGTGTCTTTACGAGTTTTGATAACTCGATGGTATTAGTATAACACTGAATCAGGTTGATTTATATCCTGACAAGGAGAGTTACTGTTTCTCGTCGCTGTTTAACAAGACTTTGAGATTGAGATCTTCGAGAAAAAATGATTGTTTTCTTATACTACTCATTTGCGGAGATATCGAAGCAAACCCTGGACCAAACCGCAACATATCATGTCTAAAAAAATTGTGCTCCAAGAGAGGATTAAAACTGTTGTACCAGAACATCAAAAGACTACAGGGTAAAATCGATAAAATTAAAATTCTACTACAACAAAACAAGCTCGATATCTTTGGTATGACTGAAATTTTTATCAAGAAAATCATTCCGTCTGCGACGTTCAATATTACGATTTTCACATTTCTCAGAGTGGATCGAAAAAGTGGCCAAGGAGGAGGCGTTAGGATGTACATTCGCAATGTACTACATTTTACCCGAAGAACAGATTTAGAAGATGATGAATACGAGTCAATTTGTATAGAAATCCGATTTATGCACTCAAAACCGATTATCTTTGGTATAATTTACAAACCACCAGATTCATCTCTACACTTATCAAAGTATTTCTGCAAAATATTATCAGCAAAGTTGGAGGCCATTGAAAAAGAAAACAAATTAACAATTATCATGGGAGATATCAACGCTGATTATTTGAAAGCTAATGACCATCGTGACATAAAGGATATCTTTACAAATAATGGCTACAAACAACTACTAAAAGCGCCAATACGATAACACCTACAACAGCAAACTTAATTCAGACACTATATTCAGACACATAACCCCCAAAAAATCAGTTATCATGCAGTAATCCCATGCGAGCTCAGCGACCACGATCTTACAGCCTGTGTAAGAAAAATGAAAAACGTTAAATACGGATATAAAACAATTCTTTGTCGCGATCTCAAAGACTTGGATATAAATGAAATCAATAAAGACCTTTTTGATGCAAACTGGGAGTCCGTATACAACACCAACTCTCCTGACAAAGCATGGTTTGCAATGTATTCTATCTTAAAAGGGACTATAGATCGGCATGCCCCTTTCATCTCAAAACGCATAAAGAGAAAACCCTCTCTCTGGATCACAGATAAGCTAAAGACAAAAATTAACGCACGCGAAAAGCTCATGCGTAAAGCTCGCAAAACCGAAAGTGATCTTGACTGGGACTCCTTTGACGCAAAAGAAACTTTGTAAATAATGAAATAATACTATCAAAACGAGTTTACTATATAATCAAACTACAAGAGAACGCAAATAATCCAGCAAAATTTTGGAAATTAATTAAAGAAATTTTTCCGACCAAACCAAAGGAAGATATACCACTGACAGCCTTTAAAATAAACAATCAGTCACAGAAAAACAAACCATAGCTAAAGAATTTTGTAAATTTTTAAGCAAGGTTGCAAACAATCTCAAGAGTAAAGCCTTCCCATTTACAAACTTTACCTGGAGACCTAATCCTACTGCTGAAAACTTTGCAGAACACCAATTCAATTTCGAACAGTTACTGAACTAGAAAATTTGAAACATCTCAAAAAAACTCAAATGTAAATCCGCTGTTGGATTGGATGATATACCGTCCCTCTTCCTCAAGGATACTGCCTATGTGATCTTCAAACCATTAACTCACATAATTAACTGTTCGCTAAGAATCGGAACTGTTCCTGTTTCATTTAAAGGAGCCAAGGTAACACCAATTTTTTAGTCTGGCGCACTTGATGATTTTGACAACTACCGTTCGATCAGTGTACAACCGATAATCTCGAAAATCTTGGAGAGATGTGTACAAATACAAATAATGGAATATCTAGAGAGCCACAAATTACTATCACCCTATCAATTCGGGTTCAGAAAAAACAGATCTACCGAACTAGCAACTGTATATTTCATAGATCAGATCAGAAAAGCCATGGATAATGGTGTGATTACTGGTGCAGTATACATTGTCCTTAGAAAAGCATTTGATTCCATAAGCCAAGCAACCTTAATCAGAAAACTTCCTAACTTTGGAATAATAGGCACCCAACAAGAATGGTTTTGCAGCTACCTCTTTGGACGTTACCAACAATTCTGTTACCAACAACATCTTTCATCATCAGAACCCTTTTATTGTGGGGTCAATACTGGGACCATTATTATTCCTGCTCCCCTTTAATGATGCTCCAACTGCTCTATCAAAATGCAAAATCGTGAAGTACGCTGATGACACTGTGATTTACTACTCTTATAAGGACATCCAAGAAGTTGAAAAAGTCCTCAACAATGACTTTGCTTCATTGACAAACTGGCTCGAACAAAAGGAACTAGTTGTAAACAAGAAAAAAGGCAAAACCGAAGTATTGATATTTGGGACTAGTAAACGATTAAACAGATTAGACGACCAGCAATTCCAGATAAAACATCATCACTCTACGATCAACAATACGAATACTTATAGATACCTTGGGTTAACACTTAATAAAACACTAAACATGTCGGAACACGTACAAAACATCATAAAAAAGGCTTCATCAAGAATTAACTTCTTGAAAAAAATGCGATGTCATCTGGACTCAAAAACTGGATCTTTGATTTACAATACGATGATTGTACCAATACTAACCAACTCCGCCTTCGCCACGTATGGCACAATATCGGCTTCTATTGAAAGTAAAATCGATGCCCTCGAACGTCGAGCCCAGAAAGTGCTTGGTATGCTGCCATTAATACCATCATCAAAACAAATAAAAATGCAACGAGTTGTTACCTACGTACATCGATGGGTAAATGGAAAAACGATTAAAAACTTTGAAAACTATTTCGAAACTCTCGGATCAAAAACAAACACACGAAACAATGGGAAAATGACACAAATTCCAAAAGTAAAGCTTGAGGCTGCTCGTTCATCCTTCTACTTTCAAGGAGCACTGGCTTTCAATAATTTGCCAAGAGAACTTCGAATTGAAAGAAGTCCTTCAAAATTTAAAATTTTACTAAATAAACTTTAATCGAGAAGATCCTATTAGCCAGCTATCTGATCGATGCAGCTCATGTGATATCTTCAACTTATATTTATTTATATTTATTGTATAAATTTATAATTACAACACTAATTTTTAATTTTCAACTATTTAACTTAAACTTACTTATTGATCTTTTTGTTTTACAGGACTACTCTTGAAAACAGTGNAAATTCCAAAAGTAAAGCTTGAGGCTGCTCGTTCATCCTTCTACTTTCAAGGAGCACTGGCTTTCAATAATTTGCCAAGAGAACTTCGAATTGAAAGAAGTCCTTCAAAATTTAAAATTTTACTAAATAAACTTTAATCGAGAAGATCCTATTAGCCAGCTATCTGATCGATGCAGCTCATGTGATATCTTCAACTTATATTTATTTATATTTATTGTATAAATTTATAATTACAACACTAATTTTTAATTTTCAACTATTTAACTTAAACTTACTTATTGATCTTTTTGTTTTACAGGACTACTCTTGAAAACAGTGTAAATATTTTGATATTTTGTACAACTGACTGTATTATCCTGTATAAATATTTGATAATAATAATAATAACAATATTAATAATAATAATAATAATAATAATAATAATAATGATGATAATAAAAACTGTATGTAAAGATTTACATGCCAAAAGGTCACCTGGATCTTACCCCAGCTGTCCCACCCTCCCAATTTAGTATTAATACTGAAGTGGCATTTGTAACTATTTTGCAATTTATTCGGTATTCATATCATTATCAAAGAGCGTTTTTCAATTAGTTTTATAGAGAAAATGTGCAACTTTTACTACAGATAGGATAAAGATTAAATGTCAATTATATACTGTAAGAAAGGATGTTATTTATAGAACGAGTTTTTCTGCATGGATAAATATAAGAAATTAAAAATAGATTTTTACAATTTAAATAATAATTATTAAAATCCTAGTTACATGTATTTAAGGTAAATTTCTGTAAGCCGCATCCTAGATCCAAGTACACAAGCACCTTATTTTATCTTTCAGAAATGGAATTGCCATCAAACATGGTAAGACTGTTGGAGAAAAAAAGTAAATTATGTGCAAAAGTTAATGATTTAATTAGGATTACAGTAACTAAGGCCAGAACATAAAAGAACTACCTTTTAAATGTTCTTGCAGGTAGTTGCGAATGATATTTTTGCTCATTTACTTTTACAAAGAACTAATCCATATTCTTGTAGTCAGTCATAAGACAACAAACAGGAAAAGAATTCTGATCAAGTATAGATATTTACTTAAGTTGGTATTTGTATTCTGTAGTAGACACGATGCAGGGTAAAATGTCAGCAGGGGAGCAAAAGCAAGGAAAGGGAAAAAGGTTCTATGCCTTACTTAAGAAATATTGAAAAAGAATAATACGGACCTTTTAAAAACTTCATATGTAAATTTGAATGGCAGCCCATGGTCTCTGGCTTTCCTAGGTACAAATCACCACAGTGATCTAATATTTTGGGGGGATATACTCTGTTGTATTATACAAGGAAACCCATTCACCATCACACTTTCCCCTCCACTATTTCAAAATAGAATTCTACGCGTTACATTTGTTATTCTGTTGCAAAATGTGTGCCAAATAAAATCCTTAAATTTAAATGTTTGATACTTCCTTGAAATGAAACCATTAACACCTGGCTTTTAGATGCCTCCTATGAAAGTAGTGTGTGAATTTTTAGGAATGAGGAAATATGTAATAAAATAGCAGTCTGACGGTAAGCTATAGCATTGATGTAAAATCAAATCTTGTAATTAAATTATAGTTCTAGTTTTAGAAAAAGCCAAATAACTCGGAAGTTATTATGAATTTATTTTTATTATGACTTTCGATGGTCCAATATGGTAAATATCCAAATATGGTAAAAATAACATAAATTCTAGGCAAAATGAATACTCCCTAGCTATTGGTTTTTAATACCCTTTAATACTGTAAAATATCTGCTAATGAAAGCAGTAAATAGGATAGCCAATGATTGTAATTGTAGGATATATATTTTTTAGCCTGTACGAAAAGCATGCTTACTAGAGTCCAGCCAACTATTCATCCTACCCCTTCCTTTTAGAAACAGCCACCTTATCTAAAACGTTTTATTTTCTCGAATATTTACATATACCAGGCATATTTCAATTAAATTTAGAGCTTTCCAAATATGTCCTTTTCGACTGAACAAAGTTTTTTTCCAGCATTAAGGAAAAACAAGTAAAATATATACACAACCTCTTAAAGTCATGCAATTTACAACAGGAAAGAATAGCTTACTTTGTAAGAAAGAATATTAAGTTTATTTTAGCTACGAAATTTTAACACAGAGACAAAAATCAATTTTATCTGAAATCTTTCAGGGTGGCAGGTCACAGCTTCTAAATTATTTTACTGTTTTTTCTTTAGGTACAGAAATTATCCTATATTCTACAACACATAAATGGTTATTCTTTCACCGTTACTTTCTTTCTATTTAATTATTAAACCCAATAATGAAAATTTTCGATTGAGATCATAGAATATATAATTATAGCATATGTTTTGGGGTTTCTTTTTTGGTTTTTACGTCATTTTTCCCCAGCAATTGAGGCTCAGACGGTGCCCTTTGGAGTGACTTTGTTTTGGCAGTGATGAAATTTTTGGCCGATAACCTTCCTGACTTTAACCAATATCTTTTATTTGTGTAAGGTTGCAAATTTTTCTTGCTCGTTCGAGTAATCGAATCCGCAACCCCTTGGTTGCTGTGCAACTGCATTAAACATTAAGCTACAGCTTCTCTAATTATGGAATATGTAAGGATTGTAAGGAATATGTATATGGAATATGGAATGTAAATATGTAAATATTCCATATTAGATTATAAGGTTATTCTAAAGCAATTGATACCTCAATTTCAAAAACACGTTTTTCTTCCTTTTTCTGTATTAAAACTAAATCATTTGAATTTTAATTTACCCTCGATGTTTGTGCTTTTTCGATAAAAGGTAAAACTCGAAGAAGAAAGTAGCCATAAATATACTTAACAGAAAAAGTGGTACAAAGGAAACTGAAAATGAAGTAATATACATCACAATAATTTCTTATTTCATTTCTCTGTTTTGAAAGAGAAGTAAAATTTTACATACAAAAGTCGTTACAACTTAGAATACGTTGTAACTAAATGATCAATATCTATTACTGGGATGAACTAAATACATTTACGAAGCTTACAGGAGGGCTGTTGATATGGTCAGTTTCTGGAAGAGACAGTGAAGAAAAGCGAGAAAGCTAAGCGAAAAAAGTACTTCAAAATGTTTTATATGGAAAATGAAAAGTATTGCTTGTGATCAATACTATTTACTGTTCCATTAAATGGAATTCTATTTTAGTTGTTATCTCAATGTATTTTAACAGGTGACGTGAGAAACTGAGTTTCAAAATAAGAATATTTCAATGCCCCCAGGTTTTACAATAATAAAAAAATATTTAAAAAATATTAAAAATACTTTTTCATTAACAAATGGAAATAAACGGCTTATTTTGAGGTATTTGTTTCTCCTGAGAAATTATAGCATATTTTGTACCTACCATTAATCTTGCTCTTTTTGACAACAGTAGGTTTTCCTACACTGTTGTACTTGTTAATCTCAATAAAATAAGATCCCTTATTATCTCCTTCTGTTGTAAAACGAGGATATCGGTTACTGAACTCCTGTTTCTCTATGTTACAGACTGTTGTTTCAATCAGAGAAAAAATCAACATTACCCGTAGGAAAAAGTCTTTTGTGGAACTCATGTTTAATGTAAAAATTGTTCGAGGGTAAGCTACTTTTCCATAATATGTGACATTAACATCTTTTAATTAATTTTTCAATTCCACTGCTTACATTAATAAAAAATTTATTGACCGCAGATTACTTCGCATCTATTTGATGTAATTTTGTGTAAAAAAAACCTATCAGACCCTTTCTTCGTAAATATTCAAGTGTGATTACATTATTGGCAAATTCGGTTCGCTGGTAACCAGACCCTTTAAATGTGATAGGAAGACCCAATTGACAATTAGATTATTGCACTTGAGTACCTTGCTCATTGGTCTGTAAAAACACCCACTTTGTCGGCAGGTTTCACTTGAGTGAGATAAGAAACTCAAATAGAGGCTTCAGCAACTTGCAAGCACAAATTTACACTTCTTTAAAAATTATTAGCTCGTTGTATCTGGTCAGGTAATTATTTGCGTCTTTTAGTCATACAAATTAGTATTTATTGACATAAATTTTGAGAATTGGAAGTAAAAAACCCCGTTTTTCCTACGTTGATGCACATATTACAAGACATCGAACGTTCAATGGGCTTAGTTTAAGAGTATTCCTATGTGTACACTTGGGGTTATTACCCAAATATTTTGTAATAAAATATTTGAAAATAACATATACACATATTCTTAACAAAGTATTGCAACATTTGATCTTATTACCTTATATAAGCCAGTTTGAAATATTCCTCAACAGTTAAGGTAATTTAGTTAATAAAGTATATATAGTGTAGTATAGTATAGTATAGTATAGTATAGGATAGGATAGTATAGGATAGTATAGGATAGTATAGGATAGTATAGGATAGTATAGGATAGTATGGTATGGTATAGTATAAAGAAATTTATAGATGCATAGGTAGATATGAAGCGAAATATATGTTGAATAAAAGTATTACTTGCAACAATCTTTCCAATATAGTATTCGAATGAAAAAGCCAAGAACTGTTTTGATAATAGTGGACAGACAACATTAAAATGGCTGGCTTGGCTTTCAGAGATAATCCTCAGGCAGTTTCCTTTTCCTATACCTTGGAAGTTATACTGAATCCAAGTGTTAGAGGGTCTATTCCTAAAATGGATNGTATAGGATAGTATAGGATAGTATAGGATAGTATAGGATAGTATAGGATAGTATGGTATGGTATAGTATAAAGAAATTTATAGATGCATAGGTAGATATGAAGCGAAATATATGTTGAATAACAGTATTACTTGCAACAATCTTTCCAATATAGTATTCGAATGAAAAAGCCAAGAACTGTTTTGATAATAGTGGACAGACAACATTAAAATGGCTGGCTTGGCTTTCAGAGATAATCCTCAGGCAGTTTCCTTTTCCTATACCTTGGAAGTTATACTGAATCCAAGTGTTAGAGGGTCTATTCCTAAAATGGATTCTTTCTATTAAAATGTTTTCAATGGAAATCGACATTCTAATTTGCTCTGTAAGATAATCATCAAAGCCTGTATGTGAAGACCATTGAGGAAGATTATATAAAAAAGGAAGGGATAAATTTTAACTTTTTTTAAGGCAATCTTATCTAAGAAATAATTTGAAGGCAGTGCAAAAGAAGTATAATTTTCTTTATGAGGTAAATTAAATGGCTGACCAATTCAATGGTGATAATTAAGTTACCTTGAGTAATATTTTTGCTCAGCTGATATTCAGCCCGGGATACTTTTCCACTAAGGCATCTAATTCTAGCATCAGGAATCACGTCTTTTCTTTCTAACTTCTCACTGATTCGTAAAACTTGGTCCTTGAAAGTTATAATAGGAAATGAATTTACCTATTACTACACCATTAACATTAATAAATGGAAATAAAAAAATTGGTATTCAGACGCAATAACTTTAGCTACGCGTTATATAAAAAATTTTCCGTTGCATTTTGTGGAATATGAGATGTCCCAAATCCTTATATTAGTGCCACAAAATCATGAAATAAATCATACTTTGACATTATTTAACTGCCTATAGTTTTCTCCATTTTCTCCAGTAAAAACCTTTGTCATATCAGAAATATATTAAAAGGTTTTTGCATCATGTTGTCAATCTCATGTCTTGACTTCCTCATCCTAATGGCTTGATCATCTGGTACTCCAAGGAGCTTCGAGATCTTAACCCAAGGATCATGGTTATGCCTTTGCAGAGAGTTGTCTTTGCAGATACTAGTCTTTTCAGATATTAATACCTTTGTGAGTGTGATGTATTCACCATGACATATATGACCTTCAGACCCAAGGTATTGACTAGTTATGAAGTTTCAAAGAGGTATTTTTTCCAGAATGTGCATAATCTTTTTATTCTCATTAGTATATTTGAAGGTATAATATGCATCTTTGTCACTTTCAGGGACATTTCTTGTATTCCATCCTCCTTTTACCTTAATTTCCCCTTAGTTTCCTTTATTTGTTTACTATTTTAATGTTTAAACAGCATACAAGGCTTAAGGGTACTTACTGTGTGTAAGTGTGAAAACAATGACGGAAACATAAACAAGATAAGAAAACCGTTAAGCCAAGAGATAAGAGTTGACTTCAGACTAAAAACCATTGCAGTCATATGATGTAAGAAAGCACTCCAAACCCAAAGATTTCCGCAATCATACAGCTCCAAGAAAAAAACTACAATCACAAAAATATTTATTGCAACGAGACCCAGCAACTGCATGAGGATGAAGACGTAGAGAGAAACAAATTAAATAATGCGCCACAAATTGAGGTGGTACCAATGACGAAAGCTCATCAGAACGCTTGCCATGATAATACCTATAGAAAATTTATTTGAAAATTATGCAGCTGTTCTATATACGAAACTTGATCTTACACGTAATTCTAATATATTTTATCCTTTTTCTCCAAGTTGACTTTTATATACCATAAGACTGCTTTAATTGTGTAAAACTTTCTTATGGCAAAATAACTGTTGGCATCATTTGTGATCACTTCCCCCAAATAGCTGAATTGCATATTATATATATATATATTAATTGTATTTTCTTAATTTTCTAGGCCAATATTGAACAAACAATCTTGAGTTGCAAGGTCTTCATTATTGAATACTAGTCTTTCCGTTTTCTTAACTAGGATGGTCAAACCAAACGTCTTTTAAATATCATTTTTTTGTTAATATCAGTTATTTTTTCTGCCTCTTTTACTATTTTACAGAATACTGTTATAACGTACATCAGGAACATTTCAGAAATGAATGGAAAATAAGGTTGCATTCCTGTGTAGATTAACAACGCTAGCTACATAAGATAAATATTCATTTTCTGGTAAAATGAGGATCAGAATAAGTTCCGAAATTTTACATTATATTATTTGTAAACATGCAATTAATCACCTTGTAAGAAAACAGCGATCAAACCAGACCTGATTTTCCAAATATTGTTTTAATAGAAATCCAATGCGCGGCGTTTCAATCAGAGAAATATTTAACAAATATAGCATCATATGCATATAAAACCTATCTGATATTTTCCAGACCATTCAATCTTTTAACATTTTTTTGGCTTCAGTTTGTAAAATAATGTAAGATTTTTTACTGGGATAGGATACTCAATCCGTTTGGAAATTCTATGTTAATCTCTTGTGCTGCGACCTTAAGAACGTAGTTAAAATTCTTGTCTACTTTGACGGCATCCAATTAGTAGATCAGAGGTAGTTTTTCTTCCTTATATTGATGCAGTCGTTAAGAAGGGTTGCTCTAGTATACTTAATATAATACCTTGAGAAGAAAATCGCGTGGAATATTTTCATATGCTGCAGTAAGACATACATAGAGAGCTACAATAGTCCATAATATTTTTGGCTTATAATTTTTGTTATGAGTATGGTATCAGATGTTGACCAATTTGACGAAATCAAAATTTTTATTTTCCAATGTGAGTTTGATACGCTGTTTTGATCTGACCATGATTAGTTTTGTAACAACTCTACTTATATTTGCTTTAATGAGCATGGCTCTTCCGTTGGCTCCACAGCTCAAAAGACCGTTCTTGATCAGAGATGTGATGCTACAATTGTAGCCACCAAGCTAAAACCCTAATAATTGTCCTGGCCAGCATAATGAGGGTCACAATTGCTTCGATCAAGTTGTTATTGTCAATGTATTTCAAACTCTCTGTTTTCAGCTTACCGTTTCCAGCTCTTGTGTTGTTTTTGAAATTCTTCATCACTCTTTTTTCTGAAATAGGTTAACTTTCATCAAAACTAATGATCTCAGCTTTTAATTTGAATACAGTTAAGGAATTTCGATTTCTGTTGGGTTCGGTACTTCTCGTTTTGCAAAGTGCTGTTCTAGTATTTTCGTAGAGGACTTTTACCCAGTGTTAATTGTAGTGTATCTATTTGCCATGACAAATACTTTACCCTGTCTATTGCCTCAAAACCTGGCTTAATCTTATCAGCAACCTTTTTGAAATTCCTTTTTTTTCCTCTTTTCCGATCAATATTTTTCTGTAGTTTTCTTATCTTTAAGTGGTCGAAGCAATTATACGTTTTCTTCAATGTATCTTTTCCCCATAAGTGTAAAATAATACAGCATAAGAAATTGGTATACCGTAATATACCGTAATACCTTTAATAATTCTGGGGATTCTGAAGGGTGCTCTTATTCATGTGGTGCGCGTATTTGAGGAAGTGAGCTTATTGGAAAGTCAGTCAACTTATAAAGCACAAAATGTCAAAAATATCAACATGGACATCAAATATCAACAAAAATATCAACGTCGAAAATTAGATGGCAAAAGGTAAGAAATAGCCTATCAAATGTTTGCGTTAGCACTTGTCTTCAGCAGTAGTTTCAATTTCCTCTCAAAGAAGGCTAGCTGAGGACCTGTTGTGAGATACCCAAAATATTAAGCGACAAAGGCTAAATACAAAATAAATAATAGCAATTGCATTTGGATGAATGATTTGTACTTATCTTTGTTTTCTGTATTACTTGTACAAATTTTAATAGCTACCAAGAAGGAAGCTGATTAATTGAATCATTATATCAATATAGCTAGCACGGTTTATACATTTTTCAAATGTATAGTACAAAAGTAAAAGGTAGGGCATCATATTGATATAATATTTGCTGTGATTTATTAGCGAGGAAGGAAGAAAAGATGCATAAAAGGAAGGTTACTTGAAAAAAATAAAGATTTTTATATTGTGGGATAATAAAGACATGGGGCTATTTGACGAATTTATTTGTAAAAATGTTGTGACAACTTTGTTGAGTGATTTTGAAGTTTTTATTCTGGTATGATCTCCATTTAATTAAACAAAGTTATAGTTCTATAATAGAACAGATAAAGAACATTTCTTCTCCATGTTCCTCTATCTCACACTCAAACATACTCCTATTTTATATATATGGTGAATACCAACTTATTCTTTGAAGCGATCCGCTTTAAAGTTGGTGCTCTGGTTGAATGTTTAACAGATGGAAATAATAACGATAGCAGCCATTAATTTCCTGTTATCTATGACCAGTTGTCTCTCTGAAAATGTTCTATTGTCGTGAATACTTTTTTGTACTCCATTTGAACCCTAACACNCCATTTAATTAAACAAAGTTATAGTTCTATAATAGAACAGATAAAGAACATTTCTTCTCCATGTTCCTCTATCTCACACTCAAACATACTCCTATTTTATATATATGGTGAATACCAACTTATTCTTTGAAGCGATCCGCTTTAAAGTTGGTGCTCTGGTTGAATGTTTAACAGATGGAAATAATAACGATAGCAGCCATTAATTTCCTGTTATCTATGACCAGTTGTCTCTCTGAAAATGTTCTATTGTCGTGAATAATTTTTTGTACTCCATTTGAACCCTAACACCTTCACTAGTTATTTCTGCTTGCAATTAAAATTTATTTTACACCATCATCAGTGTCCACTTTCTTCGCTTTAAGCAGACCACACATCAACGTGTGAAATGTCTCAAAAGTTGTTGTTCTTTGATAGTAGTGTTCAGAGACACCAGATAACGTCCAGTCCAGTAACAGATATTGTCTCTTTAAGGATTTTGTTGCTTTCCTTGCCATTTACCTCCTTTCTTTGTTCCTTCTGGCGGTTTTTCCTTACACCTTGGGAAGAGCGTCTGTAGAACGATGGCAGCGAGTTTGGTTGTTCGAAGATCCTAGATTGGTGTATGGTTAGACAA
Organism: Morbakka virulenta; assembly: GCA_003991215.1. NCBI lineage: Eukaryota > Metazoa > Cnidaria > Cubozoa > Carybdeida > Carukiidae > Morbakka > Morbakka virulenta. The sequence goes on from RDPX01000027.1 coordinate 1,193,482, forward strand.
TCTTTAGTTTGCGATGAATCTCATCAAGTGCTTTTGAGGACAGCAAGTTTCTGTAATGATTTTGAAATCCATTTAATGCACACTAAACCACAAGGCAAGACTGGATGTAAGTAGGTGTAAAATATATTTGATTTTCCAATTACTTTACACTGGTAGAAAAATATGACCTCAACAGATTGTCTCTTAAAATTATTTTACATATAGATACGGAATTTCCTCTTTCAAACGCCATCTTTATATAAACGTTGTTCTTTATTAAACGAAGCAATTTGGCGACCAATAGTGAAATAAAAACCAGTTCTTCTTCTTCGTCTAGTCTCGCGGCGGTCATCATCTCAGATCTTTTTACTCCAGAAAGTGGCACATGCAACTGCTGCGTCATTGGGATTGGCAAGGTCATCGGCGATGCATTTTGGAGCGAGGCTACAGGACATGAGGTGTGTCATGGTTTGCTCACTGCCGCAGTCACAGGTACTGGTGTGGCTCATGTTCCACGCTTTTAGAGAGGCCTTGCACCGGCCTTGCTCGACTCGAAGTCTGTTGAGGGTCTTCCATATTGGCCACGGTAGCTCATTTCCGCTGGCGAGTGGTTGAGTTGGCCCTATGCGTCTGCTTGTCCATGAGTCTGCATGCTGTGTCCCTTCCAGCTGGTCATCCATTTCTCCTCAATGTCTTCGTTGGTGGAGGTGGTGAGGGGTTGGGTGGAGTCCATTAAACTACTCTGGGAGGACATTCTCTTCCGGGTGGTGGAATGCTGATGAAGTGGATGTCTATTGTTATCATCCTGCTTCCGACGCAGATCGAGACTGTGAACCTCTCGTCGGATTCTGGGAGGGGCAAGACCAGCTAGGATATAGACACAGGCTACGGGTGTTGGCTTTAGACACCCCGTTACAATACGGCAGGTGTCATTTAGAATCGGGTCGATTTTGTGGGCGTGGCTAAATCTACACTACACTGAGCTGGCATATTCAGCGGCTGAGAAGCATAGACCAAGAGCAGTCGTGCGCAGTGTTGCGGAAGCTGCGCCCCACTTGCCATTTACAAGTTTACGAAGGGTGTTATTCCTTGTTGACACTTTGCCTTGTATGATAGGTTGCGGTCAAGAGTAACCCCCAGATACACAGGGTTGGGATCATTTTGGACTCGTTGGCCTTTCCATGTCACATCTAGTTGTCGGCGTGCTTCTCTGTTTTTCAGGTGGAAACTACAGAGTTGGATTTTGGTGGGATTGGCTTTTAGGTGATTTTCATTGTAGTATATGGACATCCCTGCCAGTGAATCTTATATGGTTCGTTCCACATCAGAGAAGTTACTTTTCTGTGTGGTAATGCACAGATTATCTGCGTAGATGAACCTGTTGCAGGCCTCAAAGATTGGTTGGTCATTTGTGTATATATTGAACAGAGTTAGTGNTTGTAAAAATGTTGTGACAACTTAGTTGAGTGATTTTGAAGTTTTTATTCTGGTATGATCTCCATTTAATTAAACAAAGTTATAGTTCTATAATAGAACAGATAAAGAACATTTCTTCTCCATGTTCCTCTATCTCACACTCAGACATACTCCTATTTTATATACATGGTGAATACCAACTTGTTCTTTGAAGCGATCCGCTTTAAAGTTGGTGCTCTGGTTGAATGTTTAACAGATGGAAATAATAACGATAGCAGCCATTAATTTCCTGTTATCTGTGACCAGTTGTCTCTCTGAAAATGTTCTATTGTCGTGAATAATTTTTTGTACTCCATTTGAACCCTAACACCTTCACTAGTTATTTCTGCTTGCAATTAAAATTTATTTTACACCATCATCAGTGTCCACTTTCTTCGCTTTTAGCAGACCACACATTAACGTGTGAAATGTCTCAAAAGTTGTTGTTCTTTGATAGTAGTGTTCAGAGACACCAGATAACGTCCAGTCCAGTAACATATATTGTCTCTTTAAGGATTTTGTTGCTTTCCTTGCCATTTACCTCCTTTCTTTGTTCCTTCTGGCAGTTTTTCCTTACACCTTGGGAAGAGCGTCTGTAGAACGATGGCAGCGAGTTTGGTTGTTCGAAGATGCTAGATTGGTGTATGGTTAGACAATCGTTAGTTTGCGATGAATCTCATCAAGTGCTTTTGAGGACAGCAAGTTTCTGTAATGATTTTGAAATCCATTTAATGCATTCTAAACCACAAGGCAAGACTGGATGTAAGTAGGTGTAAAATATATTTGATTTTCCAATTATTTTACACTGGTAGAAAAATATGACCTCAACAGATTTTCTCTTAAAATTCTTTTACATATAGATAAGGAATTTCCTCTTTCAAGCGCCATCTTTATATAAACGTTGTTCTTTATTAAACGAAGCAATTTGGCGACCAATAGTGAAATAAAAACCAGTTCTTCTTCTTCGTCTAGTCTCGCGGCTGTCATCATCTTAGATCTTTTTACTCCAGAAAGTGGCACATGCAACTGCTGCGTCATTGGGATTGGCAAGGTCATCGGCGATACACTTTGGAGCGAGGCTACAGGACATGAGGTGTGCCATGGTTTGCTCACTGCCGCAGTCACAGGTACTGGTGTGGCTCATGTTCCACGCTTTTAGAGAGGCCTTGCATCGGCCTTGCTCGACTCGAAGTCTGTTGAGGGTCTTCCATATTGGCCACGGTAGCTCATTTCCGCTGGCGATTTGTTGAGTTGGCCCTATGCGTCTGCTTGTCCATGAGTCTGCATGCTGTGTCCCTTCCAGCTGGTCATCCATTTCTCCTCAATGTCTTCGTTTGTGGAGGTGGTGAGGGGTTGGGTGGAGTCCATTAAACTACTCTGGGAGGACAGTCTCTTCCAGAAGGTGAAATGCTGATGAAGCGGATGTCTATTGTTATCATCCTGCTTCCGACGCAGATCGAGACTGTGAACCTCTCGTCGGATTCTGGGAGGGGCAAGACCAGCTAGGACATAGACACAGGCTACAGGTGTTGGCTTTACACACCCCGTTACAATACGCCAGGTGTCATTTAGAATCGGGTCGATTTTGTGGGCGTGGCTAAATCTACACTACACTGAGCTGGCATATTCAGCGGCTCAGAAGCATAGACCAAGAGCAGTCGTGCGCAGTGTTGCGGAAGCTGCGCCCCACTTGCTATTTACAAGTTTACGAAGGGTGTTATTCCTTGTTGACACTTTGCCTTGTATGATAGGTTGCGGTCAAGAGTAATTCCCAGATACACAGGGTTGGGATCATTTTGGACTCGTTGGCCTTTCCATGTCACATCTAGTTGTCGGCGTGCTTCTCTGTTTTTCAGGTGGAAACTACAGAGTTGGATTTTGGTGGGGTTGGCTATTAGGTGATTTTCATTGTAGTATATGGACATCCCTGCCTGTGCATCTTATATGGTTCGTTCCACATCAGAGAAGTTACTTTTCTGTGTGGTAATGCACAGATCATCTGCGTAGATGAACATGTTGCAGGCCTCAAAGATTGGTTGGTCATTTGTGTATATATTGAACAGAGTTAGTGCTAGCACATTTTCCTGAGGGAGTCCGTTTCTCTTATCAAATCATCGGCTGCGCTTGTCATTCAGTAAGACATAGAACCTACGGTTAGATAGCAAAGAGCGGATCATGTTGCACAATTTTGTGTCGTGAGTGAAATGGTACAGCTTGGACAGTGTCGTAGGCGGCACTCAAATCGACAAATGCTGCTCCAGTTATGAGCTTCTTTTGGAAGCCGTCTTCGATTTGTTGGGTGAGCTTCAACAAATGACTTTCGCAGGACTTCCCTGGCCTATAGCCAGCTTGGTCGGGGGTTAGTTGGAGATCTACTATTGGGCAGACTCGGGTGAGTAGTAGTCTCTCAAAGAGCTTGTAGCTGATGCAGAGCAGTGATATGGGTCGTTAGCTCTTCGGTTCATCGGGGTTTTTGCCAGGTTTCAGTACGGCAACTACTTTTGCCTTTCTCCATATGGCTGGGATTTGCTGTGTGGCGAGGCACGCATTGACTATCTCTAGGATCCAGGTTTGCTTTAGGTCCCATGTTCTTGAGAAATTCAGTCAGGATGTCATCAGGGTCGGCCGCTTTTCCTATAAAAACCAGTGTCTAATAAATGATTTATCCCACGAAAACCAGCATTCACAAAGGCAGCTTAAAAAGGTGAAATTTTAGTTTATTGAGAGGACATTTTAAAAGATCATTTTTGCCTTGACAAACTGAATATAATTGTTGCAGAGCAATTATAATCACATTTCTGTTATTGTTTGTTTATTTCTTATGTGGGTTTGTTTGTTTTATGCTCGATTCTTAACACAGAATTCTTTTAGGTCCATTAAACTCAATATTTATTTTTGTTTAATTAGTAGTTTCATGGTTTGAAAATTGTGATGGTAGAATGTGATGATAGACCATTTCAGTTCAAAGAACTGAAACTACCTTGACACTTGGGGTGTGGTATAGAAATTATAGGTAATTTAAACTTTGGTATTTCTAATGTTAGAACTTAAAAAAAATATGCCATGGCAATATATTGGGAAAAAAAATAAATTAAAAAACAAACAAAAGGAAAGTCCTTCCAGGCAGGGATATTCACCACTATATTACCTAGGA
>RDPX01000027.1:1198218-1273044 GCA_003991215.1 Morbakka virulenta
TAGTAGTAGTAGTAGTAGTAGTAGTAATAGTAGTAGTAATAGTAATAGTAGTAGTAATAGTAGTAGCAGTATTAATAGTAGTAGTAGTAGTAATAGTAGTAGTAGCAGTAGTAATAGTAGATGCAGTAGTAGTAGTAATAGTAGTAGTAGTAGTAGTAGTAGTAGTAGTAATAGTAGTAATAGTAGGAATAGTAGGAATAGTAGTAGTAGTAATAGTAGTAGTAGTAATAGCAGCAGTAGTAGTAGTAGTAGTAATAGCAGTAGTAGTAGTAGTAGTAGTAGTAGTAGTAGTGGTAGTAAAAGCGATGTATCTTAGAAAAAGGAAAGCAAATCACAATAAATAAGTACATGCTTTACAAAAATTGTATTTCGTGCATCGACCGATGAAGTTCAACAAATTCCAACGATAACGGACTGTCTTCGAAACAGTTCTTTTATCGATGCATTTCTTTTTGCATCGTACTGAGAGAAGTTATTTTTCCAGGAATACTGAACCACATGAAAGATTAATTGTCTTGAGATTGATTACTAAAATTTAATAAGCGAGAATTTGTAATAACAGTGGAATATTAAAAGAATCCTGAAAATTAATAAGTGGGAGGAGGTTCATTCGAAACCCTAGAGAAACATCCATTTTTTATGATATACATGTTATTTCATGTTGTTTATTTCAGTATTTAATTTCTATATTTTAAGAGACTTGTTTTTATAGTTTGTATTTTGTATTTTCTCTTCCTTTGCTTTGACACCAAAAACAATATACCTGTTATACCTGAAGTCCAATTGAGTAACATCTAAGACCTTGCATTTTTTATTTACAACACCTCATAACTAAAAACATAACATTCGCGCTTTCCATTTGAAACATTATCTATATCCAGTTTTTATCAAAACATAAAATGAGCCTTGGTATCAATACTAATTCATTACTGTCCTTTGGAGAACATAACAAGCTTAATGGCTCTTCCTCAAGTGAACAAAGTGCCTGTATCTTGACAATGCATCAGTGACCTGATTGATACTTTTAAGGTAATAACTTGAAAGAAGGAAAAAAAGTAAACATGTTTTTTTTTGTTCTAATCTCTCTTCACTTGTTCCTCTTTTGCTTTTAATGTCTTTTTGGGAACCTAACTCATTCATATAGTTTTTAAAAAACTTCAGCGTGCTGACCATTAGCGTGCGCAATTAACACTTTACAATGTTAAAGATTAATAAAGACCTGCCCAAATTACGAAATAATTCCATAAGGGTTAATCAAACGAAAGCTAACTGCCTAAACCCAATGAAAACAGACCTGATACTTAATAGAAAGAAATGTATATTACTTTATTGTCAACAGCAGATTTACAAGGGTACCTTAACGTAAATAGGCTTAAAAGTTGATTAGCTGATTTCTGTTAAAATTGTTTACGATTGGGAGTCTCCCATTTTAGTTAAAAAGGCCTCACTTATGATGACGACAATGAGCAACATAATACTAATTTCTTTATCTTTAAGATTGTTGAAGCGTTATATGTTCCCAATTAATTTTGTAAAAAACTACATTCTTTCATATTCCTTTCTTATGTTTATTAAAGGAATATTTCAAAAGTTAACTTATTCGAATTTCAGATACATAGTATCTTAGTCTGCAATCTTATTGTTCAAATTGGTGAACAGACCCTGGACAACATTCGTTTGGACATTGACTAACACAGCCAGCGGAACAAGCATCGGGACAGTAATTCATTATAGATGGAGCATAAGAAGGTGAAGGTGGCTGGGGAGCATACATTGGAGATGGTGAAGGAGCTGGAGGAGGGGAAGGAGGAGGTGAATACATTGGAGAGGGATAAGGTGATTGTGGAGGAGGAGGATAATACATTGGTTGGGGAGCCTGTGCTTGAACTTGAGGGGATTGCTGACTACAACATTCTGGCTGACATGATCCAGGCACACATACGTTTGGACAGAATAAAGGACAGTATCCAGGATATCCAGTCTGCGAAGATGCTTGCTGAGCTACTTGTTGCTGAGACATGTACTGTTGGCTAGGGTATTGCGCTTGGGGATTTGGCTGCATTTGTTGACTTTGTTGTTGTTGATTTGCTTGTTGAGGACTTTGCGGTGGCAATAGCATTTGCTGTGCTTCTTTTCCACCCTGTGCTTTCTCTTGGAAGTTTAAATTTACATCTGGAAGCTTTTTCATTCCAGGTGGACAGCATTTATCCGGGCACCTACTGGTACAAAACATTGAGCATTCCTCAGGGCAGTGGAATGGATTGTTGCAGCATTTTTTAGGACAGTAGTTTTCACATCTCCAGAAGCAAGCCCATGGACATTCAATATCGGGCTCCAAGTTAGACTCCAGTTTACCTTTCGATAGCAAAAACAAAGCAATAAAAAAAATTTATAGTAACTTAAAATGAATAAATTTGATAAAAACTATATGGATTATTAATTAAGAATCAGCTTCTGATAAGTGAACGTTGTTGAGTTCCCTCTGATATCATCGATCTATGGCAAGTACTTTCTGTACACAACTAAGCTTTTAAAATGCAGTAGAAAAAAAGACATAGTTGATGATACGTTTAAGAAATTTTCACGTCTTTTAAGTCTTATTTTTTCAGGTAAGAAAAAACAATCAAGGTAGTAGCTGTTTAAAGTTGTGTTTTATAAATGTACTTCATCTCTTCTTATAAACCAATCTATTACTGGCTCAGCAATAATAGATTGACTTGCTTATTAATCTCCCAAAATAATAAATGTGGTTCAAATAGAAGCTGAATAAAGTTACAAATAAAGGTAAACAGCTCCAATTAACTTTGGAAGTGTCAAAGGGGAAACAGTTTAGAGAGGAAATATTCAAGAAAGTCAACGTCAGGTTTGGACTAATTGTAAACTGGCATGGTTTTTAAGTGCTGCACGAGAAAAGTGACTGTGTTTGTATGTATGTAGTGGTCTAGGTGTGATTAGGCTGTCCTTAATCAAGCATGGGTATATACAGGTTTCCTTTTTAGGCAATAAATAGCTAGCTTTGCAACAGACATTACCTCTACAGACTAAAGTTGGAATGGGGCATCATATATGTATTGATCAGCTTCAAATTAGTCAAGCGAAAAATGGATATTTTTTTTATCTATAGCATAAATAGAATAATGAAAATATTGTAACGAAAAATCCCTGACATTAAGGCAAAATGCCTTCAATGACCCACATTAAGTTTGCAAGAAATACTCTTATTGCGTATAGCATAATTGTTACGATAACATGGGAATATCATCTGAGCTCTGGATAAGCTAATTTAATAAGTAAAATAATGGGCGTCTAATACAGGTTGATTTTTTTTTTCACACAGAATATTATTCATTTGATAATATTGCTAGAAAATGTGTCAGCTATATTATAGTTATTATCCTGAAAACAACTCAGCATTTTCTACGAAAGCCCTCACTAGAAACCACTATTTATTACTGTTGAATTTAGAAGCCAGAGCATGAAAGACTACTAATTTAAAATAATATTGATGTTGAAATGAAGTAAATGATCTATATGTATGCTTATCTCCCAAAGGTAAAGTTTCTCCGGACAACTACATGTATTGATATTGGTAAATAACATAAATTTAAGAGCCTGCGTACGTAACAAATCTTGTTTTTTCAAGAACTGATGTGGAGTAAAAGCTGTTTTTAATTTTTTAAGCATTATATATCTTTATTAAACTGATAGATGCTCAAATTTCTCTCCTGTGTTAAACAAAATATTAAGCCAAATACAGTTCAGGTGAAAATTGTCAATAACATGTCATCGTCTTTAAATTACCAAGAATACTGTCTTAAAAATAAAAAAAAGGATCTTCAGAAAACTACCGCAGTGCACCATTTTTCAAAACCGCCAGCCGAAGAAAAAGAAAAAAAAAAGAAATGATAGTTTGAGGAAAATAAGCAAGATGAAACACTGGTATCATTTCTTAGCTGATGTCATAGCAAGCTTAGATACCTAGTGCATCAGAAGATAAGCGCCATTTCCCTCACCTAACATGTTGGACTAACAGCCTGAATTTAGATATTTGTTTCATAATGAATGCAAATAAGCCAAGTACAAAAAAGGAGCCCATGGTGGCAAAAGCAGATTTCCAGAAAATGGGAAATGGTTTAAAGCACATTTTGTTTAGCTTTGTCCATCCAGATATACAAAAAAAAACCCAAATCGCTGTAAAGTAAATAGTTCTTTTTTTTCTGCGAAGAAAACTGTTGTACGTTAGCTAAACCAAATTCAAGGCCAGTTTATGTTTCCTTTTGTCTTAAGAAAAGACAAGTGGTAAGCGCAATATCAACAAGTGCCCTGGTGACAAAACTAAAGAGAATTTTTGAAATTGCTTGATCAATCATATATCAAAGATAATTTCGTCATAAAATCGCCTATCGAAAATCATGATGGAATATCGTTTGATGTATCGCAGGGGCCACTGAAATATTTTTTTTCTTTTTTCTTGAGTCAAGATAACGAAAGCAATGGAAAAGCCTATATTTTGCTGATGTTCCAGATATCATATCTTGTAATTCGTATTATTGTCGCCCAGGTTTTTTGGCTAAATTATGTATCAGCTTTTTTCGCCAAATTGTTTTAACCAAAAGGCTGATAAATTATTATTTAATTTTCATGAGATAAATCTCGCTCTCTTGTGTCTTATTGAAAAGGAAGTGCTGGCATGGACAGTAACGGTATAAACCCACCAGTACAAGTAAACCATTTAGAAGTTGAAGGAAGTTAGGATGAAAGGAGAGAGAGGAACAAAGCATCAAAACCGCTTCTCCCGACTACAAAGATGACTGCTATAAATATTGCTTGTTCATGTATTGTGCCAACAGATACGAAAATTTTAAAGTAAGCGAATTTTTCATTAGCTGTTGTAACAAAAAGGGCCGAGGACGTTTGTGTAATACGACATAATAGAGTAACTGTGTAGTTCTTCTCTCAAACAACCATACCATTATACCATACCATACCAACATGCCATCTTCTTTCTTAACTTGTATTCCAGGTTTGTAAATCACGAACTGTGTAGGATATCTACTTTTGCTTCATTCATTCCAGCCAAATCTCTAACATTCCAATAACAATGATTTCTAGGACATCATCTGTGTCTATTTTCTTATGCCATTCACTCTAGACAGTTTTCCTGTAGACTATCATGAAGCATTAAATTTCAAAGTAGCATAGTTTCCTCTCTTGTTTCGCAATGACCATTTCCCCTTTTCAATTAGACCCAGACCACTTTCATTACTCATGTGCTCAAACAAAATGATTCTCTGTCATCCTTCTTTTTACTCACCTTCCAGTGGTTTAAATCGACTTTTGTTTTTCGTTGACATAATCTTAACTCCATACAATAACTTTGACCATATGTAACATATAAGAATTCTAACTCGAGAGGGTAACACCAATTTTTGCATTTATAGGTATACCCTTGCCTAACGTATACGCCTATAGAATGCCCAACAATAGATGTTAGAAACACCTTAATCAGAGCAAGTGTACAATATAAAATCCTGACCATGAAGACGATTTGTCCTTAGGAGCGCACACTTATTTGCAATCTTAATGTTTTTTCTCACGTTGATATATTGTACACTAATTTAAAGACAACTTCATGTTTCTTTGAAGTCCTATACCAAAACTACGTAACTTATCTACATTCTGGTGTATTTTTGTATTTTATATGCTGATTCTTAATTGGAATTTTAATACTTAGTTTAGCCTAACAAGGTCTTTACAACTGGGAAGAAAAATGAAAGGATTATAAACCAGACGCGTAATATTTAAGTAGTTATAGAATCCATGACTATAGAAAATTAATAAAACCAAATAAACTCAAGGGTTAAACTTGGCACTCCAAAAACTAACATTGACATAAATAATTATTAACTTTTAATTATTAACTTCCTATAATGGAATTATAAAATAACATAATGCATTTGTTGTCCTTTTTTGTTTATTGTGTTTTAAGCTTTTGTTTATATACAGAGTTAAACTCTTTTCATCTATGTTTTCTATTCCCATTTTCTCCTTAAAATAAGTATTATGTCTTTGATTGGATGTAAAATGAGCAGCAATTTAGCAGGGCTTTTTAAAAGGCTCGTTAATGCAAAAAAAAATTGAATCGTTCTTAGAAATAATGAGTTAAAGAGTTCGGTGTATACATTTTATTCACTTCATTGTTAGCAGCCGTGGCTTAATAGTAAGTGCAATAGCACTGCAACTGAGGGGTTACGGGTTAGATTCCTGGAGCGAGCTAAAAGAGTATGGAAATTTACAAAAGAAAAAGCTATTGGTTGGAGGTAGGAAAGACTTCCGCTCAAGAAATACCTCAGTGTTACAACAAAGTCCCTCTGAATGGCATCGTCTGAAACCAATTTCTGGAAAATATGACTTAAAAACCCTTTGTTATTCCTTATTCTATCATTCAATTATATTTTCACAAATATGTAGTGTTATTAAGTAGTTGTTTTACATAATCTGTATTACTGACACCCTTGGAACTGTTTGTAGTCCACCTGTCTGCATTTGTCAGTAGTATCTATTGTAGGTGTTACGTATTATGTCAAATTATGTCCATAACACAGGAAAAAAATTAGCTTTCTTCTCAGTTTACGAAAATGTTTGTAAAAATTGTCAGCATTTTATTCATTCCAAAACCAAGTGATTCCCTCCTTTTATAATGCTGAAAATTTTCCCAAGAGTATTTCCCCTGATGTACTGACCTGTGCACAGAAAAAAGGTTGATATAAAGTAAATAAAAAGCAACTAATAGGTTTTACGCAAAAACTAATTAGTCAAAAAGGACTTTCTTTCCATTATTACGATGGATTCATAATAAGTGGCATTATATTTTTTCTATGAGACACAACGACAAATATTATTGGAAGTAATCAGAAAATTTAATAGTAGGTACAAAAGTCTTACCATCAGTGGCAGAGGGTTGGAGTAATGGTTCCTGTAATTTTTCCTCCACTGCATCCTGTATAGCTGGTGCACCCTGTACAGATGGTGCACTCTGTACAGATGATGCACTCTGTACAGATGGCGCACTCTCTACATTTGGTGCACCCTGTGCAGGTGATGCACCCTGCACAGCTTGTGCACCTTGTGAGGCAGATACATCTGTCACAGCATCCTGTGGAGGTTGTGATCCTGATTCAATTTCTGACAAGCCGAACCTGATTCTTCATCATCTTCCTCTTCGTCAGCAGCAAGTTCCGCCAAGAGTGATTTAACAGGACTATCATCTTTTTCTTCCACCTTTTTCACTTTCTGCAGTTTAACAGGCTTCAGATTTTTAGATTTTGCCGAAGAAGACACTTTATTGGCAACTGTCAATGATTTGGCCTGTGCAGAGGAGACTGCACCAGGAGGAGTTGCCTTATGCGTCACAGGGGTGCTACTTTTTTCTTTGGTAGTACTTTCGTCTTCTATTTCACTTGCACTGGCAAGTTTGACAATTTTTTGAACAATGTCATTTGTGAGAGAAGTTTGTGTTTCCCTGTGTTTTCTTCTCTTTTTGTGCTTTCTGCTTGAAGTTGTTTTATCAGTTAATCCTTCAACCTTCTCAGATTTGATTTTTGACTGGTTTTTTTGTTTAACCACAACAGGAATATGTTTGTGACCCTTCTTTTTATATTTCTTTTTATTGCCTAATTTTGCTCCAGGTACTCTTCCCCCGTGATTTTGTTTCTCTACAATTGTAATTGCCTCAGTTGGATTTGTAGGAGCTTCTTGTTTTTTCTTGTCTTTTAAATGTAAAATCTTAACCTTATTTAACGCTCCTGCAGAAAGAGAAAAACGGAAAATTAAGGATAAAACGAAATGTAAATAAATACATTTTTAAATATTTTAGGTTTTTGAATAAGATATATACTGTTGCTGTTATCAGTTTTTCAAATCTAATTTATGGCAGGTTCACCTAGGATTAGGATTAAAGACATTCTCATCATCAAGTTTCCTTCTAGAGAGCTGTCCCTTTGAGCTCTTGCTGTGTTTTTATAACAGTCACATGACCCGCTTTTCTTTCTGTATTTTTCTATTTTATAGCAGAAATAGACCAAAAAGGAAAATGAGTAGATACTAAGGATTTGTAGTAAAAACATCAACTACACAGAAGATAAAATGCTCAGAGAAAGGTTATTTGAAAACCATACCACAAGTTTAGGTAATGTCAAACATAAAATTGGAAACAAGGTAGACCCTTTAATGATACCAAAGAAAATAGGATTTTTGTAAAATGTTTCTTACATGTCAGGACTCTTTACATCCACTGAAATGATAGAAGAATAAGATATTACCTTTGCATTCTAAAATTCTTTCACATAGACTAATATTTTCTCTAATATGAAAGAAAATAATGGGCTACATGTATCTCAGATGACCGTTGTCAACACTAGGACAAAAATACCTATTTTTGCATAGAAGTCATCGCTATGACTGAAAAGAAAGATAGCATTGATAAGACCAGACAGTTTTTGTGAGTGGACAAAAATAGCGAAAAGGGATTATTTTCTTTGTTTTCTGTAGGTGAAAAATTTATTTGGTTTTTTATTAACTCTCTCTCTCTCTCTCTCTCTCTCTCTCTCTCTCTCTCTCTCTCTCTCTCTCTCTCCTCTTTTTCTTTCGTGAGAGAATATATGTAAAAGGGATTGTACTTGGATTGGAGAAACCCATGATAAAATATGGAAATTATTATCACATTACAAGATGTACAGTAAAAAGAAATCTTCTGCACAGCAAAACTGTATAATGCTTTCTTGTCATCGTATACCTTAGATGGTTTTTTATCAAAACCTATTAACTTTCAAGGGTTGATAAATGTGCCCCAAAATAGTATAATTTAACTCAACAGAAAGTTAAGTGCAATGATCTTTAAAAATATGTTTAGATAGGATAAAATTATTTCTGATGGAATCAATAGTTATGAATGTATTAGATGTGTCAATAAAGGACAATTGAAACAAATAGAGAAGAAATCAATATGATCTATGAATTTAAAGGAATAAAAACACTATCTACAATACAAGTTTTAAAACTATCCTCTAATAGCCAGATAAAGAAATTAATTGAAAGTAGTACTCAGAGTTTTGCTTTTGTATTTTTTTTCCTAAAGAAAGATACTAGCAAAGGATATTTAAAATGAGATTGCTTGCATTTTCTCTGTTTCTTTAGTGGTGACTTCTGAGGAGGCAGAGTTCAAGGTTGTTTTGAGAGTCTCTTCATACTCTTTTTTTACTTTTCTGGTTTATTACCTCTATTGCTGAAAGCTATACCTCTGGAGGAGTGTAAAATATACTGCTCATATGATGCTCTGCTTTAGAGGGAAATTATTTTTTAATATTTTCTTGTTGTATTGTTGGTTTTCTTGTATTTGGTCTTTTCATTTTCTCGTTTAAAGGTATATCTTTTGTCCAGGTGCGTTTCGCTTTTCATGAATCTCTGTGTCATATTTCTGAACAGATCTTTAGTTTTTCCTTCCACACAAGGAACTTTTTTCCCCCCAATTTAGAAGGCAAGACAGTTTTTGCAACGTCGTTTGTAAATAATAATTTTCCGCTTTTCAGTATGGTTGAGCCAGGAATCTCTAACAAATATTTCTATTAATAACATTCTCTAACATCCTTTATCTTGACCGTTATATTCATTTGAGATAACAAATAATTATCCTAAAAACTATTGTTTTTGATTGAATCAAAATCTTAACAAATGATAATATTGACAAATAAAAATTTCGACAATCTTATTCTTTATTAAAAAATGATTACTGTTTCCTATTTGGTACCTATAATATCTTGTCGTTAAACCATTTGTTGCATGGAATATTGGACGGATATTTTCTTTCGGATAGCAAAGGCATCATCCAATTCAGCATCAGGCTAGACCGGTTTACTTTGGGCACACTTCATGCATCTCTTCTGAATAGAAATAAATTGTTCAAGATTCTAACCAAATTTTAACCCTTGGCAAGGTCAACTAAATATGCAAAATTATTTATTGCACAGGATTGAATACTAGTGAGATTTTCTAAATCACAAAAGTTTAATTTATCCATAACGACAGTTACAAAGATTACAAGGCAACTATCAAAGAATTTAAAAACAAAGGTAGTTCGAAACATCATTTCTCTAAAATATTTCTCCTCTGTATGGTTTGTTCATTATTAGGGATCATGTCTTTCCCTTTTCTTTTACCAGTTATAATGTAAACAAGCTTAATGAATTCAACTCTATGTCATATGTCAGCTTTCTTAAATACATATATCTCAAGCATTTGTTGTCAATGTATTGACGTTGATGCCATCCAAAGATCATGTTGTTAGTTGGTACAAATCTCTGAATAAATAATTTCAGTTTTTTTTACCAGTCTCAGTACCAATGTGTCCACTTTGAGCAGCAGTATATTCCTTGCCTGTTTTATGCTACATATTTTAGACTCTGTCATTTGAAGCTTTCCCATTCATCAAAGGAAGGCATGTCTCGCATCTCAACTACATTGTAAGAAAGCAGTGCTGATTTCTTTTTACTCTCTTACCCATATTCTGCTATTATGATATGCCTGGTTTAAGAAATCCATCTGTAATACATGAAAGTAATTGTGTCCGTAAATCTTTAAAAAAACTTGATAACATATTTGCTGTTCTTAACATACATTAAATTCTACACTAACCAAGAGACCATTATAAACATTTCCAAATACTACCATCCAAGGTGTTTTATCCATCAATAAATGTAAAATGCTTCTACACATATATGCTGCATTTAGAAGAGTTACAGCCAGCTTAAAAGGCAATGCCACTTTAGCACTTTTGCAGCTTTTGAAAAACGTCTGTGAAATTCATTTTCACATTTCCCGAGACTACCATTTATCATCAAATGTGTCATGTAGAATTAATATCAGTTTATGAGAAAATTCTAAAAGACATTTATTTTTTGACCAAATAGTTGAATCTTGAAAAGCCAATTTATTTATATGTTTATTTTTAAAACCTTTGAAAAATTTCAAGAAAATTTACTCATCAAATAAATTTAACCACATATTTTCACCCAAAGACGTTCGAGTCCTAAATAGATCTATATTGAATAGAATATTTATATAGAAAATAGATCTATATTGATAACAGCAACACTATATAAAAAACACAACGTATAAAAAATCCAACTAGAATGTAAAGCTATCTGCATGGATTAGCTGTTCCCCTTGCCTTCTAAAATCAGTTTAATTCATTACCTAACTCTCAAAATAAAGCGAAAATAATTTGAGATCCACAATTATTACAAGGAAAAATACCTTAATATCATCAACACTTTCAAATCTGGAGATAATAGAACAAATGAAAAACTTGTTTCCAATTTTTCTGATTTTTCTTTTCTAGCAATTACAGACACCTCATTATTTTTATTGAAATAATGAGACTGTGTGCTGCTACTATGAGTTTTAGTTGTTTGGCAAAAGGTATAAAAATGCCCTTATCTTTCATCAGTTGACTTCCTTTTCTTTGTTTCGTACCATTTCTCTTTACATCTAAAAACAACTACTTATTGTAGACTACTACTCGTACTGCAACAGCTGCAGGAATAGCAACCACAACTTCTCCTATGCCAACCATAATTATTGTAATATAGTTAATATAGCCTTAATGTTTTTACTCCCATTAACACAATTCTTATAATCAATGTACCTGTCCTTTATTCTAGTTTAATTACTGTTAATGTTATTGTTACTGTTTTTATAACAACTAAAATGCACTTTGCATATTTTAGTTATAATTCATCCAATAAAGCTCCAAACATTGTACTTTATTTCTATTGTTTTCTTTGAAATATAGTCTAACGACTAAAAGCTGTGTGTCCTAATCATCATATTTTTTGCAGATGAAAACTCTGAAACTTTATCATTGAAGGTAGTTATTTTGCTTGACTGCATATAAACGTTACTGTCCAAAAGTAGTAAAATACGGTAGTGATCAAAACACACATATATAATACCTTGTCTCTGACTTTTTACATCTGCAGTTGATTTATCTGGTGCCGCTTGGAAATCGTCACCAAACGCTCCTGGTAACTCTGAAGCTTTAATGCTTTCCTCTTTTCTTACAATCTTTATTGTTTCTGGAGTAAGTTCCTGTGGTTTATCATTCTGATGCCAAGTTTCCTCGGATTTTTTTATCCCAGTTATTGCTTTGACAAATTTCTTTGACTCGGTGGGCTTTGAAGGTATAAATGATCTAGAAACAACTGGGAAGGGGAATAACTTTTGAATTGACATTTTATCGGCATTTTAGTTAAAACAAAGCTTCAAGTTGAATATGCTTGTATTTGTCAATGCAGTTTTTTATTTATTTCTATGGTAGGTTCAAATGGTTCGAACCTGAAGATTTTACAGCTGACCAGGTTTCGAGAGACTCTTCTCTCTTCATGATGTCTTGTGAGGTTCTCTTGGGGTTTTTCCTTTCCTGGTTCACATATTTTGAGTATGTTAGCCATATCTTGCTTACCAGTTAATTTTAACTATAATTCTCTAGTAATTATTATATGTATATATGCTTTCTTATTTATATATTTAGATATTAGTATACATTGGAGTGTTACTATTACATTAGATATAGGTATTATAAAGATTATTTACAATTACCATGTTTGCTGGTAGAATATTGATTGGTAAGGTTCTTAGTTTATTTAAATTCTTGAACTTTCCTTAATATACCTTATCAAATGCAATGAATGCACTTAACTTTATTGACATATGATTGAATTCTTGACATGAGGGCCAAACGTTTCCTTACATCTTTTGTTGATTGTTATCTTGCTGTTAACCGGTACTGTTAAGCCTCATCTACCTGTTTACGGCTTATCTCTTTATTCTAGGTGAGTTTTTTCATTGAAAATGTAGCTAGATAAGTCATAGGAATTTGTCCATTTTCATTGTTTAAAATGGCACTTATTTTCTAGCAATTGAGACAATCAAAACAAACAAAGACGTCAAAACATTCTTATCGCTTTTTGTCATGAGGTTCAAAAAAAAAATTAATTAAAAAGTTATATTAAATACGAAAAATAATGTTTATTCACTAACTTAACTTCTACATTAAGAACAATTATAGTGAAAAATACATTTTCAGTAAATTCTTTTTTTCTTCCTGATAAATTTTTGAAATTGATGTGGACCAGTGCAGCAGCTGGTGTTGCCTATTTTTCACATGCAGCCTTTCATACATTTTGAGCGAAGCATATGTATTGGATTGGAACAGTCCAAAATTTTCATTCTCTATAATGTATTCTCTATATTTTTTTATTTTAAACGATGACAGCAGTAGAAAAATATCAGAACAGGCTGTGAGTTTAATTGAGTTTGCTGAAAGGTCACGAGAATCCCTTAAACATCGTCAATGAACTGTTGGTTGCTTCAAACTGTACCCTTTAAATTTTTTCCCCCAGGAATAAAGCATAATAATCACCTAAATAGTTTTTAAAGTTCTAATTACATATTTGTTATTATTAATTTTGTAAAGAATATCCAGTACTTTTAATCTATTTATTAACGGTGTGATTTGACTATATTACTTATTCTGCAACAAAAAAAACAAACTTCTTGCTAGTATAGTAAGTGTAAATTTTTTCCTCAGAAAATTAGTATTAAAATTGACAATGAGTTCCTTTCCTTCCACATCTTTTAGCATGAAGCATGTTGATATTAAAATTAGGTGTACTATGATCTACATTGCTCAAAATGTTTATGTGTTTGTGTTTCTGGTAATTTTGTAGACTTTACTCAGTTCTCTCCGATAATATATAGCTTATCACCTCTGAAGTGAGACTGTTTCGCCTATCGAAGGTATTTAGAATATCTTAATAAATTTTATTTCATTTTCCCTAGGTAAAAACCAATATTGTTGCTTTTTATTAATTTCATTGCACAGACTGTGGCACAGTAATATAATAAAAACACTGACCTGATTTTTTTCTTCCCTTCTTGTTGTGCTTATGTTTGTGATGTTTCTTCCCATCTGTGTTTGCTATTATTGTCACAATAATGAATATAACCATCAAAGCTATAAGCAGCCTGGTTGTCCTCCACCTCATATTTATAAGATGCTGAAAGTAGGAAAATTACTTAAACATTTGAAGACATTTTTTTCATAGGATAAAGTACCCTGTAGTTTTCCTATCTTTTACCGCGGCAGACCTGCTCGCATTTGACCTGTCGATGATCTTATGCTCAGTGATTCAGGTGGAAAAGCAAAATAGGAAAATGAGCCACTCGCTTCTTAAGACATTGTTTTCTTCTCTAGTCCCTTATTAAAACGAGGCTGATAGGATCAAATCATGCTGATTTTTAACAAAAATATTTACTAACAAATAGGAAGTAATTAACATGCATCGGAGTATTGTAAAAAATCTTTATCTTAAACACTGCAACTATTGCTTCAAGAACTTATACATATTATTCATGTTAAAAATTTGTTGTCACATTTTGTTTGGATATATTGGGATTCATTAAAATCAGAACAGGGAACTGTGTTGATGAAGCTCCCTTAGATTGACTAGTTTTGTAGGTGTTTTCTTTATTTAGATATAAAACTACTTTAAAGTGAGAGTAACTTTTATTTCTTTTTTATGTCAGGAATGACAGTAAACATAAAGATTTCTACCAGATATCAAACATCATAAATTTAGAATTATGCCATTCGTAAAAGAGATATACACCGGATTTTTTAGTACAAAGTTTTTAATCTTTTTTCCTTACCTTACCCTACCTTACCTTATCGGTACAAACAAAGAGATCTCCCTAATTTACAGTAACGAAAGCATGTCAAATATTCCTGCATCACATAACCAAAGCTTAACGATTATATTCAGGAGATAAGGTAAAGTAGTGCCTATAAAAGAAGTCACGAGGGAAAGGAGTCGATTTCTGCAGAGTGTAAAAGGTTGCAGAAGAAAAAAGAATAGAAAGACACTGTAACAAAGGACTGAAACCCTGCAACAATATAGAGTAGACCAAGACATACACACAGTCTATATTTACAAGCTTGCAAGCAACTTACTTAAACAGGATTTTGGAATATTGCAGATAAAGATTAGTCTAAATCTTTGATGATTTATAAGCTAGCATGACGATGCCTTGCTTCTCAGTGAACATGAATTTTGAAGGCGAATACTGGTCCTTTTCACCCATATTCAATTTGCATATAAATTCTTTTTTCTTTCACCTCAAAGTATCAACAGTTATGATATTGTAATGAGGAAAGATTTTATCTATCTTCATTAATAGAAAAAAAGATGTCGTTTGTCACACTCAAAACATATTGAAGCAAGGTATCATCAAGTAGATACCATGTTCAGCAATTTACATTTCAGTACCTCTTTCATCTTTGTTTACAGAATAAACTTTTCGTGCAATGATTAAACACAAACGAAAAGGACCTCGGTCTCCTGTTACATTTAACTATATATACTCGATATAATATATTTGTTGTCGCCTCTGATCCTTCTTATCCCAATGTGTTTTTAAGGCTTTATGTCACTTGATAATAACCAAGCATTTTGCACCAACGAGAACCAAAAAACAGATACTGTCATTTGTATCTGCACCCTCAAGGTGTTTAATGAAAATAAACATCGTCATCGTAAGTTAAGTGTTCGGTTTCTGCAAGAATAAGTTTGTGTGTTGTCTTATTTATTTCTATCTTTTTATATACTCGTGACATTTAAAAATGTAAGCAGCATTATCACTGTTGAAATGAAATAAGTACATTTCAAGTAAGTTATGAAATACGTTTAATAACACATTTATTTCTGTTAATGAGAGGTCATATGTACT
Organism: Morbakka virulenta; assembly: GCA_003991215.1. Classification (NCBI taxonomy): domain Eukaryota; kingdom Metazoa; phylum Cnidaria; class Cubozoa; order Carybdeida; family Carukiidae; genus Morbakka; species Morbakka virulenta. Next base: position 1,214,062 of record RDPX01000027.1, read on the forward strand.
ATTTTTATGTACTAGTGATAATATGTGTTAGTAATTTAACATTACCCTCTAACCTTTCAAGAGGACTTACTAAAGTACTTACTTACTTACTTACTTACTTACTTATATCTGACTTCAAGATACAAAAAATATTTTAATTAGAAATGCATCCTGCTGTAGACCAGTTAGTATTTACTCGTAATTCGTGAATCGTGAATTTGTAACTTGTAACTCTCAAAGCATAGGAAGTCTTTGAGCCCAATGTAATTTGAATCGGTAATCAGTTTTCTTCTAATCTGATACTTTTTATGTAGGAGTAATCTTGTCTCAGTGTTTGAAACCGATTACTTTTTTGAATTGTATAAATGCTACAGTAAAATGAAATATATATATGAAGCTTACTTGAAAGAGTTAGAGGTAATATTAAATTGTTAGTACATATTATTACTAGTACATTTGATCTCTCATTAAGAGAAATAAATTTGGTATTAAATGTATTTCATAACCTACTTGGTTCATTAAAAGCATTCCCACTCTTCCTCAAAGTACTAATAATGAAAACAGAGGATTCTGCGATATAAGGTATACTTGGGGTATTAAGACAGGATGCACAATAGAAATATTTGATTTTGAATCTGGCAAAAAAAAGTGTAACAAGGTACGGTGCATCAGATGTAAAACTAAAACTAGGTAAATTGTTTATCATTAGCAAAAAAGATGCTGCCAGAGATCCAAGGATAACAAATCATCTTGTAAATGTAGCACAGGAAAGAAGAGAAAACCAGTGAACACCGTAATAGTAATGATTGATTGTATGCTGTAATGGTATTTATTGAATGATAAAATACAAAGATACAGTCCTCTTGAAAGGTTAGACGGTAATATTTAATTACTATCTTAACTGGCATTTAGAGGAATGCTCCGTATTTTTATTGATAAATTTCCTAATATTTACTGCCAATAAAATTTCAAGAAATCTCCGCCGAAGCAAAAATAATAATTTTTTTGTACCTTTTAATGGTTGACTTTTTATAAAATATTTCTGTTATCTATTACGATTTCTCTTTAAGTAACTGACAATGAAGCAGCACGAATACATGTTTTTCTACTTTATTACATTTTCCTTGAATAAAATAACACGATATCAACAGTTAAAACCTTCATCTGGTCAAAATCAACACCAAAATAAAAAGAACGCCATTCCCCTCCAATCTTCATCATTGTCTTTTAGTATACCGGAAAAACTGTCTTGGTAAAGTTTGCTGGGAGGGCCGTTACATTCAAATGGCTGGCTTTTTAAAAAAATTCTTTATAGCACTTAACTGCCCGTTTTAGAAGGGTCACTTATGAAGAACATTGGACAAACAGCAACACTAAAAGAGTATTTTTCGTTAGGTGTGGAGGCACCTAAAACTAACCCAAACAAAGTCCTTCAGAGAGATGTTAAAACCGGAACAGCTTGGATATTGTTGTTCTTAATTTTTTTAATTTTTTCATCCTTGTTTGCTTGTTTAGAAAGTAATACTATAATTAATAAATTTTGGGTTCTTAAAGACCTTTCACTACTTTTTAACACCATACCTTTGCACACTATAAAACTTGATGAAACCCTTTGGAATGAATGGAATGATCAACACACCCAGAAACATCTTCACACTGTTCACGTGATGGCTGAAATCGCAAAGAAAATTTTGAGCAGACAGCAACCAAGGACAGGGAACTTCCAATATCAAGGTCATATTCATATTGAAAGTAAGATCAACGTTATCTTTGAAAATCGCTATTGAAATAACGCTCTTTATGATTGATAGCTATTTTGCTGGCACCCGACCAGACCAATGGAATAAGAAAGCTGAAAACAAATGCATTTTTAATTCCATATTGAAAGCAAAGAGAGGATTGAGAAAGTACGCCTCTTTTGTCTGACAGTCTGAGGAAAGCCTGTCACTCTTGGTGACTGGCTGTCTGAAACAATTTAACCAACAAAGAAATTATATTTGTTTACAAAGAAGAAGTGGTGAAAATTGAATGTAAATTGTCCCAAATGCTCCTAACTGAAAGATAGACCAGGCTCAACCAGTTATTTTGAACTGATTTAACTCGGACGTTTGCCTTTGCAATTTAGCTGCAAACACTGTGCTTTGGTAGAATCAGAATTCACAATTTTGCTTGTAACCTTGGAATGTCTTTTTAATTGAACTCGACAAACAAGGTGTTTTTCTCTAAAAAACACTGGGCACGCGCTGTTCTATTTTTTCTATCAGTTTTAATGATGTACGGCTCACGTATCTGACATCAGATCGGGACATATACTCACACACAAACCTACTTAAATTTTTGGCGGGCAAGACATCTTTTGAAGACGAAGGAAAAATGTCTTGTGAGGTAAAAATAACTTTAGATGCGGTAGCACGATAACATTCAACATCTGCTCCAGCAATTTGACTTGCAAATTTAGTAGAATCAGGTCCAATTCAGATTAGATTGGGGTGTACGGGGTCTTTTGAGGACCCTGTTTAATAGGGTTTTCGAAACTAGATAATTTGTAGAGAATTAATTTCTCTAAAACATCATTATGATAACTATTACTCAACATAATTTGTTCAATTTTACCTATTTCTCCTGACAATTTCTTAGAAGAGCAATTAAGACCAACAAAAATGGCTACAGTTTTTGTCAGACAAATCTACAATTGCGTGGAACTGGAAGAGTCTCACCGTGCCTATTGTCCAGTGAAGGTCGGTTTTCAAAACATACTAGTTATAAATGTAGTCGGAGTTTTTTCTACTAAAACATCTACAAATAGTAAAAAAGCATCCTGTTTTTTTTCAGTAGTAAGTACCAAGAATGGGTAAAGATTGTTTGGGCATCTTGAATTGATCCAAACAACAAGAACTCGTAATGTATCTTCAACCAGACGTGATACATCCGTTCTCCCAGTTCAAGGTTAGTACTTATTGCTCCTGAGCACCATGAAAGAATTGGCATCTTCTGATGCTCTCCTTTCTCACTGAATGCAGATACAAAATTCGCATTTTGTAGGAAAGGAATGAACAAACATGTCACAAGGAGCTGACAAAGTACTTTCGCAAAGGGTCACTTGAAAATCCATCAGAATGTGAGCATGAGCTCTCAGTTGGTATGACGAAATGACTTCATGTACCGTTCTTCCGGACTTGGTCATGTGTATCTCGACTCGAGTTTTATGTTCAGTAATATCATTGCTTATGTATGTCCAAAATACGACACAGGTTAATTCTGAACTTATTAGTCTTTTTTATTTTTTTAATAAGGCTAACGAATCATCGGTAAATACATAACACTTTAAAATATCTACATTTTTTGTAGCCTCGAATAATTGTTTTTTAGAGTCTCCCATGAATAAATTAGCCAGAGTAGGGCCCAGTGGCGAGCCCATATCTTCACCATCAGCTTGCTTGTTCATATCATTTTCAAAGTTAATGGATTATGGGTTCCTTTAATGTCCCCATGGCACAATGCTTTAGTAAAAATGTTAATGACCCCGTTCAACGGAATGTGGGTAAATATAATTTTAAAGTCAAAAGAGCAAAGCACAGAATTAACTGAATCTGAAGAGCACTTTTTAATTTTGCTGGCAAATGTAACAGTCCTTCACAAAGAGAGTAGAATATTTATCTAGCACTGTTTGAAGGATAGTTGAAAGTCATTGCGTTAACCAGTGCTTGAAAGAGCCAATAATTGATAAATCAGGCCTAGCGGGAGCAGCATCCTTGTGAATTTTGGTAGGCCGATCTGGGGCCTGGATCGTCTAAGTTTTTCATACGTGCTAGCTTGTTTTTTCTTTTCAGTTTCAATAAACGGTTTTAAATTTTGCGTTCATTTTGGGGACTGCGGTCACTTTCTCCGATCGCACTAAAACACTTAAATTTGGTTACTTAGTCGGTTTTGTTTATTATGACAAGACCAGTTCCTTTAACAGGTAAAATGTAAAATTTCCTGGGCATACAAAAATCTTTTAAATCCACGGGTGAACAAAACAATGAATGTGGAAGTTCAGTTAGTCTTGCCTTCAGAGCTTGTTGGTCTTGTTTCGATCTTGGTGTGTGTTTCAGAACTTGGGCATATAAATAAATAGATAAAAAAACAAAAAACAAATAAAACAAATAAAACAAATAAAACAAATAAAACAAATAAAACAAATAAAACAAATAAAACAAATAAAACAAATAAAACAAATAAAACAAATAAAACAAATAAAACAAATAAAACAAATAAAACAAATAAAACAAATAAAACAAATAAAACAAATAAAACAAATAAAACAAATAAAACAAATAAAACAAATAAAACAAATAAAACAAATAAAACAAATAAAACAAATAAAACAAATAAAACAAATAAAACAAATAAAACAAATAAAACAAATAAAACAAATAAAACAAATAAAACAAATAAAACAAATAAAACAAATAAAACAAATAAAACAAATAAAACAAATAAAACAAATAAAACAAATAAAACAAATAAAACAAATAAAACAAATAAAACAAATAAAACAAATAAAACAAATAAAACAAATAAAACAAATAAAACAAATAAAACAAATAAAACAAATAAAACAAATAAAACAAATAAAACAAATAAAACAAATAAAACAAATAAAACAAATAAAACAAATAAAACAAATAAAACAAATAAAACAAATAAAACAAATAAAACAAATAAAACAAATAAAACAAATAAAACAAATAAAACAAATAAAACAAATAAAACAAATAAAACAAATAAAACAAATAAAACAAATAAAACAAATAAAACAAATAAAACAAATAAAACAAATAAAACAAATAAAACAAATAAAACAAATAAAACAAATAAAACAAATAAAACAAATAAAACAAATAAAACAAATAAAACAAATAAAACAAATAAAACAAATAAAACAAATAAAACAAATAAAACAAATAAAACAAATAAAACAAATAAAACAAATAAAACAATTAAAACAAATAAAGCAAATAAAACAAATAATTGCTTGATATATTTTTGGAATACTTTAGCAGTCATGCAAAATTATCAAACTTTTCATTAATGTCATTTGTACTTGTTTATAAATGTTTTCACATTCTATTCTGCTTTTATCCTGAACGTTTAAAAAAATTTCAATAGTAAATTAAGAACAAAGGAATGGTCTATATTTTGGAGGATTCTGGTAAGAAATTGTAATGCGGGTATTACATTAAAACTCATTAAAGCCTGCAGCAGCAATCGTAGTCTTCAATGTTTCCGAACTTACTGAGGCCATATCGAGAGTCACAAGCTCTCAAGCTGTAATCACTAAAGGCAAAACTAAATAAGATCTATTTCTAAACTATAATTTTTTCCAGTGCTTGTCCAAATATAATCTCCCACTGTTATTAAGTTCTCATGAACGTAAAGATATGCTCTTAATTTATACCTCCACTGGATTTCAAATTTCACAATTGATATCAGAATCACAAATAAAGCAAGGAAAAGCCTTTTTTTAAAAGGAAACAGCCAGTATATTAAACCCTATGTTGCTTTGTTTCCCCTTTTATTCTCTTTATCACAACCAAAACAAGGAAGAATAAATAATCTTGTTTACGTCACTTTGCACTGGGAATGATAGTTCTTTGGATTTAGTGCTTTACAAAGAGCATTAATTTTATATAACAAACCTTAAAAAATCAAGGTTATACAGTACATAAAAGCTAATAGTGGATAAAGGGCCTTTTTAGTGACTTTCTCTTGTGTTGAGTAGCCACCACGTCTCGTTCAATCACCAACAGTAACCCTCAAGAAAATTCAAATCTCACCGGCCTTGGAAGTGTTCTTCCACGACAGGAATGTCCTGGAAGAAACACTCTCCCTGTTCCTCAATTAAGTTCCTAGAGTTCTGAAGGAAATAGTGTAAGTGAGACCGTAGAAAGTGCATTTTGACTGACATGCGAGCCGCTAATTTTTAAAAGTTCTTCAGGAGTTTGTCGGCTTCCTTCTCATATTCTGCACTTGGTTGTTTCCAAGAAAGGTTGTAGTTACTGAGATAAGTAACAGTCGAGCAGGAAGGTTAGCATTATCGAAGGGTTCTCTCATTTGCACAGAATTACTAATTAAATCGAAGAGTATTTGTTTACATTATGAAGGAGAAGTGCCTTGAGTCTTCTGCTGAAAGAATCGATGGAAAGTCTCCCTAGTAACATAGTTCACCTCCATTGATTTTATCAAAACTGTAATGTTGGTGCAGTAAACCAATAACGAGTCTCTCTGGGTTGTGAAGAACTGTGTAAATTCCTCTTCACTCTCTCAATACCAGTAGAATGTTGTTCCGTGTACCAGCACATTTTTCTCACGAAGACGAGAACTCAGAGGCTATGCCAATTCCTTTGAGAGGTTTAGGTCTGGTGCTAGGTAGATCTTCTTGTATTAGAGTCACGGGCAGGTCATCCACTTCTGGCATGTATTCTTCACCCTCTGTTCTGTCATATGTGTTATCAGATTTTGATTAAGAGGTAAATTCCATTGCAAGATGTGGCTTGGAAACAGGTAGGTCTGAACCATGAGGGACTGTTCTTAGGGCAGACGGAACATCAGGATACAGAACATAATGTTTGTTGTTATCCTTTCTCCAAACCATAGGAACAGTGAATGGCATACTTTTCCTTTTGCTTTATCACTTATCACGCAAGTTCTCAACACATTTCTTGCAGCTAACATGGGGTGCAAATGGCTTGTCCTTGTCTCCAAGCTTAACTCCAAAGTAAGCATGGTATGCCTTCTTCACAAAATCAGTTATTTTTGTAAGGCGACCAGGAAGAATGACATTGCCACATATATAACAGAACCTCTCAGGATGATTTATATATTTGCGTCCCATTCTTCTTCATCTAAAATACTAATACTGCATCCATTACTTGCGATTTGAAGTCAAATTAAGTTCAGCTCTGGTGAACAATAGATGACCATATAGTTAAAACAGAAGCAGTTTCATTTTCATATTGAGGCTGTTCCAGTTTCGTGTTTTATATAAATACAAATATTAGGTTACCTACAACCCTGTTTTTCTTGAACTGGGTACTATTCCAGGGTCCACACGTGCACTAATCATATCTCAAAATCCTGACCTGACCAAAGAAAATGGATGGTATTTTTAAATTCAGAGCACCACCAAATACACAAATCTGTTGAACAATTAATTTAAGGCTGGTTTTAAAGGTATATAATAAAAGTAATTTAAAGAATTGAACCCAAGAGGAACAAAAGACAGCTAGCAACATGTAAAATCCATCATTAACAAACAAAGTATTAGTCTAATATCTTTATACGTACAGGAGGTAACATTTAGCAATAATATTAGGAAGAACTCCTCTTTTATATCGGTGGTCATAATGGACAATAAAACGCTAAAACAGAAAAGGCAGAACAATCCATCAAACTTTATAGAAAAAATCTACCTCCTCCTGCTTTTTCATGAAAAAACCCTAAAAAAGACACAATTTCGTTGCCTAATTTTCAACAGGTTGCTTGAAAATGTTTTGCAATGGACAATTTCCTGGGTTTTCAAAGTGCTACTACCTTACACTGCGATGAAAAATTGGTGCTCANTTCATTTTCATATTGAGGCTGTTCCAGTTTCGTGTTTTATATAAATACAAATAATATGTTACCTACAACCCTATTTTTCTTGAACTGGGTACTATTCCAGGGTCAAAAAGTGCACTAATCATATCTCAAAATCCTGACCTGACCAAAGAAAATGGATGGTATTTTTAAATTCAGAGCACCAACAAATACACAAATCAGTTGAACAATTAATTTAAGGCTGGTTTTAAAGGTATATAATAAAAGTAATTTAAAGAATTGAACCCAAGAGGAAAAAAAGACAGCTAGCAACACGTAAAATGAAAAATTAGTGCTCAAAAATAATGTCGTGTTTATTATAGGCCGCAATTAATTGTGATCTTCTAAAAAGATTGCTAACTAACTTAGTAAATCGTTTTATTTCTTTTTACGGAGAGACCTCTTTTCTCCAGGTCAATAACTAACACCGAATACCCCATATGCCTATCATTCTCATGATTAGCACTAAAATTAATTTTACCAATAGAAAGTGGAGAGAGATAATTTTGACACACTTTAGAAAATAATGAGACCAGGACGCTGATAGATGATGGATTTATTGTATTATCATAAGACCCTTTTCTGATTACACTTGTTGGTATCCTTAACTGTTATGTAATGAGTGGTCTGATGATCAGCTGCTTCATTATTGGAAGCATTGTGTAATATGTTATGTCGTCTGATTATCTACTGCTTCACTAAAGTAAGCGTTGTGAAATAAATTATTGTAAAATAACCGATGTACCAAAAATCTGTAAAATTTTAAAATCAGTTAGTAGTCTCACGTATCCAAAGAGTATAGGGTTTTTCCATTGGGTTACTCTGGATTTCTAACGCTGTGTGCTTCTCCAGTAATAACACAGCAGGGATATAATAATCCTTACTAAGACCATTTTTGTTTAGCAAATTCACCAAATTTTCAAACATTTCACAGAGTTAGGCTGTCGATGAAGCAAAGTACCAGCTACTAAAAACTCAGGTCCATGTAAAAAATTAATATTTTGATACATCAGTTTTAAGAAGGACAATAAAATACAAATGAAACACAGGTAGGCAATGTCAATTCCATTTTTTATCTCTTTGCGTCTATTAATTACAGTTAAATTTTTCCTTTATTGAGAGAGGAATTAGCTGGCATCTTGCTTCGCATCACGTGATAATGTGACATAACCAATGACTGGTGCTTGACGTGTTACTCTAATGCTGTAACAGGCAGCAGTGTCGAGTCTCTTTTTAGTTCTTGCAGTTAAGAGAGGAATATGGGACCATGTATTCTAATGTGTAAAATGTCTCTTGTTATCAGTTGGACTTTAGGTCTTTGAGAAGGAACCAAAATGAAATTCACTGCAATAAAAGTTGTCCAACCTTTATCAAATATTAATGCTAATTGATTTTCAACCAAGAAGCCTAAAGTAAAGACTTTTCATAGTAAACCCTGTTGCTTAAACAAAGAGAATACTTTGGTAGGTTTAGATGAAAATACATTTCTACAGGAAAGAAATTTCTTGCGGCAAAAACTATGAAACACCTTTTTCTAAACTTAAGTCAATTCTAAAAAACTAATCTCATATTTATCTTATTTGTACAGCAATCAAGTCTCCTTATCATTTATTGTAAACCCATTGAATTCAATTTCAAATCCAATGAAAGAGACAAAAGGTAGTATTAGAAATTCTTTCACCCATGTGTGAACAATTTTGACGGAACGCTAAGTTAAATTCTTGAACAAACTCCATTCAAAATTTTTCTGAACATAGGATTACTTTCAATTCTTTAAGGATGCGGAAGACAACATAAACAACTACTCAGTTGACATTTATGTTTCAGCACCAAAAGTCAAAGCATTTTCACAACAGCTTGGTGTAGTGAAATATCTAGCATAACTAAGTTATTTCTATGCAGCTAATTCAGCAAAAATATACAGTAGTTGTATCAAATTGTTTGGCATCCTAAGACGGCAAAATGTGCAAATCTTTCCTTCTATGCAAACGTACTTGGATAATTTTGAATTTCGGCCCATTTATCGTATTGAACTGAAACATTGGTCCAGTTAGGGACATTTAATTTCCTCTCACTTTTGCTAACTAGTGTAGTCTGACGTTAAAAAGCTGCATAAACAACTATGAAATACCTGACTTTTTTCATAATAATTTTTATACAAACATCTAAGGCGTACGTATCATTGTGCGTGGTAACCATTAGTAGCCTTTAATTTAATTAAGTAATTCACAGTTGTGTTCCCAAATAATTTACACAAACATGAAATCATAAAACGATCGCGTAAAAATCATGCAACTTTGGCAGACACTTACAATAGAGGATAAAATAATGATGGTGATGATGATAATAACGATACTGATGATAATAGTTATAATTAATGTGAAGATAAATGTGATGATGATGGTAATGGTGGTGGTGGTGGTAAATAAATTGATAAAAAAATTGAAACTTCTTGTACGAGTCCATCCTTACGCGATTTACTTTTTAATATAAGATAGGAGTGGCTTGATATGGTAGCTGAGCATGGAAGTAAAAATTTGAAAATTATAGCAGTTGACATTGATACTTGTTGTTTTCAAAAGCCTGGATATGGAGTGCCTTTTACACTCTGGCATTTCTGAGCAGTGCTTGTGGAGATAAACTACATTTCTTAACAATAAAATCGCCTACCGAAAAGATAAGTTGACCAAATTCGACAAAAGTTGAAGCTCCTGATCATGAAAACGTAGGGTATTGCTGTCAAGGAGATATCAGTCATTGAAAAGGGATTGTAGGTATAAAATGTGCGAAGCTTGTGCATTAAAGTTGTGACTTATCACGATCTCCTTCATGGCCTTAAATTATACCAGTAATAGATCACCATTATGGATTATTCTTCTCCAGATTTTCTTGGTTCTCGTGGGCTTATTTAATTCTTGAATGTTGACACCAGACCATTTCCTTATATTGTCCTTCCAACAAGTTATTGGATGTCCTCTGCACCTGTTTTCTGGAACATTGCAGAAGACACACATATTTTTGACATACCTTTTTTGGATCATTTTATATCCCTATATAACTTTAAAACTCTTCTCTGGACTGTACATATCAAGAGTATCAATCTTGTTGTTTCTTTCAGATCATTTATCATTTCTTTATCAAGGAGCATCTTATTTGCCATAATCCTCATCATATTGTATTAATAGGTCTAAAGTTAGAAAGGGTGCAAAATGCTTGAAAGACATTTTCCTACAGATACAGCTTTATATGGATTTTTTGTTTTGGAAAAATACTTTGTTAAGGGAGAGTTTATGGAAATGTGAACATCTGTAACTTGTATTTTAAAGTACAATACCTGATGTTAATGCTATTGAAATGAGAAATCAACAAAGAAAGAGAATCAATTCATAAAATGAAGAATAAAATTTATACATTATTACAAGTTAATGAAACAACAAACACTTAACTAAAATGATACATATACATTATATGGGATCCTAATACCAATATTCTATCAAAGTCTAGCTAGAGAACTTATGCGTCATTTGGACATAAAGACATTGCTTGTAATACCTACCAATCTTGGTCGTAACTTCAAGGTCTTTTTAGATTTGGTATGGACACTAACAAAAAGTAAGAACTTAGTATACATGTATTAAATACATGATTTTTGTAGAATTGTACTTTATGTTTTACAATATTATTTCTCAGTTGGTTAAAAAAAAGGACCACAACAAAAACTTGTACTTGAAGGATTTGATTTTACTTCATCTTTTCAACACGAATTTTGATTTCAATGTTATGAAATGGTTAACTACAAAGCTTCCTCAATGATTTACATAAGCAGGTGTTTAAAGTGTTACATATCTTGGTTCACACTTATTTTTTTCCTAATAGAATTCTCTTTTTAATCTACCCCAGAAACTTTGGAAACTTTTCTTAGTGAATAAGTAATTGATAAAAAACATTTAACTTTTTAACTTTTAATTTTTTGTAACTACTCATTAAAATGACTAGTTTTGGTTTAACATAAAATTAGCACATACCGTATTTTCTCGAAAAGGCTTCTATTCAGATGCAGCTTCTGTTTACTTTTTCCTGCACCACATATTTTGAAGCCATTGTATAGCATTCGAATTATTACATTCTAATTTCTAAATGATTTATACCAGATATGGTATAATAGATACCTCTAAATTTGAATATCATTCAGGATTTTTGCAAAGAAAAGTCCAGAATTGCTGTCTTTGTCTCCAGAAGGGTGCACTCCTATAAGAAAAGTGGTATTCATCCTGATTGTGAGTAATTGATAGAAGTACCCTTTCACTGATATGGTACTATTACATTCAATCCTTTTTATTGACATTTCACTGACATTCTTTAAATTTTAATCAAAGATCTTTTCACATCCACGTGTTTTGTACAAATTATTTACTCTTAGCTTTAAAGGGTCCCTTTTTTAAAGCTCTGACAGTGGGCAAAAAAATACACCTTTTTGAAAATCCTAACTGCTGGGATTGGACACAGCTTTATAGCCCTCTCTCAATGAATTTGGGAACCAGGACGAGTACCGGCTTTAATATAGCTCACCTTGGCTTTGTCTGCTCTTACCCTTTTAAAAAACCAAGACCGCACAAAACATAGCTGCCTATCCTCTGAAGATTTGCGGTTTGAATTTCCTTTTTCCAACAAACAAGCGACCTGTTTCTAGAGCTGCTGCTTTACAAGGTCTTCTGTTCGAGAAAATACGGTATTAAAACTTATTCCAAAACAAAACAAAAAAGCTTTGTGCTTAATGACATAAAATGGCCATTATGTCTGTCACTTTTTTATCATTTGCAACATTTGTAATTTTTACTTGGAAATATTTCACAGTAAAAAATATTTCTATTTCAAAAACAACTTTAGAAATCTAAATATCTCCGATATCTATGCTAAAATATCTAGCTAGGCACTGATCACTTATTTTCAATACCAGAAAGCTATATGTTAGATATTTGTAGGCAGATCTAAGTAGTTATTGAACAAATTGTTACAAATGCCCTTTACAAAACTAGTATTTTTATTAGATTAATCACTGTAATAACTAGCTATAAAAAGAGATTCGTAATTCTAAGAATTCTTTTCGGTAATAGGCTCATAATGTTTTTCTCACTTGGAAGATAATTATGGTAACTATTAACTAAATTAACTTTATTATCTACTGTTTTGCTTTTGTACTTTATTACTCCTAAGAACCATATTGGTTTTATTATTAAAAAATCGTAATGTGCATACAAAAATTGCTTTCAAAAATAAAACTTGAAGTATGTGATAGGACTATTACTTCTATTGTGGCTATATAAGCATTGGTATGGATACCTGGAATCTTTCAAAGGGGAAAAAGTAAAATGTAATTATAATTTTTACATAGAAATACGATACTTTAGCTTTCTCTCTCAAATTTCATTTGTAAGAAATGTGGTCTCTTGTAAACAAGACCAAGGTATCGTTAAAGCATTATAGTCCAAGAAAAGTTTTCATGTACGCTCAAGCTGGGCCTTACAGGTTCAAATAGACCCAAAACTATTTCTTTTTGTCCCAGTTAAGTGGGGTTGGTGGTGCATGGGCAACTAGCTTGAGTGGGTGGTTTGGGTTAACCACAGGAGCTTTCTTAACTACTTGTCTTGTAGCTGGTGTCTTTACTAGAGGATTTTTGGCTATTACTGGTTTTGCTAACCCTGGTCTTGGAAGTACTTGTTTAAGTATTGCTTGTTTCATTATTCCTTGTCTCGCTAAAACTGGCTTCAATAACGACTGTCTTGCCAAGGCTTGTTTAAATGCCGGAATATTCAAGGGCCTTGAAGGCTGTGGCATTTTCACAGGTACTCTTTCGATAATACTCCTTTTTGTGTTACCGCAACATTGAATCGGGCATGTATTTCCACACTGAGTAGCACATGAAACTGGACATGGAGCAGAAGGAGTTTGGGATTGCAATAAAGATGCCTTAAATCCAACTCTTACTTGTAATGGTGGTGGGGGAGGTGATGCTGCAAGCGACGGGATGCCGTACCCTACATTACTGGAACAGCATGCCGGTGTATATTGCGGAGCACATGAAGGGGCACAATTTTCAGGGACAGCAGATGGTTGAGAGGGAGCTGACTGCACAAAACAGCATGAAGGCAGATAACTTGGTCCACATGAAGATGGACAAGAGGCTGATACAGGAGGTGAAGGTGGAACAAGAGCCCCATTGCAACAAGATGGTAAATACTGAGGTGCACAAGACTGGGAACAGCCTCCTTGTGGAATCTGTTGGGAAATAGAAGGTGAAGGCAAGTTTCCACAACAAGTTGAGGAATAATCAGGAGCACAAGTAGTTGGGCAATATGACTGGGGCAATGTCACTGGAATTTGGTAAGAGGGATTGGATACACCAGAACAGCAGGATTGGAGATATTGTGGAGCACAAGCAGCAGAGCATGGCATTGACTGCTGAGGGACTTGGGGTTGACCAAAAGACTGAATGTTGCTACAACAGGACGGAGAATACAAAGGTGCGCAAGTAGGAGAACAAGAGGACTGGAGACTGTTAGCTAAGCTTAGATAATCATTATTACAACACGTCGGGCTACATTTGGGAGCACAGGCTGGTGGGCAGCTACCGGGACAAGTGTTGGGTCCTCCTTGAGGAGTAGTTGGTACTCTATTTACACTTTGTGACCCAAGGGCGTTGTTTGTCTGGGAACTAGCATAGTTTGTTGAAGTAAATAAATTCTTCTGTGGTGAAGTTAACTGAGATAATGCATTGTTCTGCAAGTTTATGTTGCTTGAACCAAGATAATTTCCTCCCAATGTATTGTCTTGATACTGGTTTATTGGTTGCTGATTTCCTGCTAACTGATTTCCATACTGAAAACTTGAGTACTGTTGGTTTTGATTAGAAATGGAAGCTGCTTCATTAGCTTTTGAATATAATCCTGTATTTTTGCCCTGATTAAAGACAGTATTGCTTTGTTGAGGGTTGGCATAATTGTAAGACATAGTTGAGCCCTGATTAGAACCATCCAAAAAACTTCCTTTAGCACCCGTTGCTCCTGACGGATTGTATGCTTTGACAGTATTGATGCCTGCTGCCTTTACTTTTGGTTTCTTAACGTTCACCTTTTCAGCTGTAATTTTAGAAGACTCTTCTAAATTTTCCCCATTTCGTGAAGGTAAGTCTTTTGACAAGGATGGATATAAACTTTGTCTAAAATCTTTGTTCAGTTTTGCCCCAGATAATATGTTATGTACGTGCTTTCTCTTAGAGTGTTCTACGACGAAGAAAAGAAGACCGAAATAATTAAAATCATTTTCATTGATATGGTATCTACAAATGACTATAACAAAACAGTAGCCTGAATATTAGTTAGAAAAATTAATTGTACAATTTCAATCTTCTGCAAGTTACTATTATCTGAGGTTATTTTTCTGGGATAGGGGAAAATGGAAAATATTGATACAAATCATAAAATAATTTTTGTCGACATTTAGGAAAAAACGCTGCAAAACTCAACTTTGAATTTTCTAATCTGTCAGAGATAAGCTTACCCTATTTGTGTCCGTTAACACATGCGTTTTAACACATAAAATGTGTGACTACTATTTTCTTTCTTTCGGAGTTAATTGAGATGGTGTAAAACACCTGTTGAAGCACTTTACTAGCTTAGGATTACTGTACAAAGTGTTTAAATAAAAAAAAAACTATATGGTTTGTTCTGACTTAAGTCTTAAAAGTTTCTTTTCACAATAAAGAATTCCTTAATTTAGTCAACTAAAAATGCTACAGTGAGGATGCGTTATCAAAAATTTTACTAAATTACTTTCACTCCCAAAACTGCAATTATTCGCTTACTCAGGAAATTCAAAAAAGCACTGAAATTATTATTCAAAATAATTATTCAAAGATTTGAAAAATTAATTAAAAGGTTTCAATTTCAATTTTCTTCCAGTTTTACAGGCTGATTTTTCTACGTCATTAAAAGCCACATAAAATATGAGGTTGTGTTGTTCTTTAGCTACAGTTTCATGATTTATGTTGTCATTGCTTCATTCAGTACGATTCAGTTCGACAATGTGAAATAACATTGTAAATGCACACTGTTGTTACAACTATTAACGTTTGCAGGAACTTAGCTAAAGGGAATTTATTTCTACAATAAGCTTTACTGATTCTAAAGTGATTTCCTAACTCTTCGTGGCTATTAATGGCTTTTTTAATTACGCACGTCGTGATATTTGATTAGTGCAATTCGTGAACTGATCAAATTGGAAGCAAATTCTTTAGGAAAAAACCCAAATCAAGTATCCAAACAAGAAATGTGAAAAACGTGGTAATAGATAAGATTAATTGTGGCACCATGATCAACAACATGAAGCCATTCAAGCATTATAAACAATATCCACCACTTTATGGATGCATGAGCTCTTAGTCTGTATGCAACATTAAGCAATATGAACACTCTTCCTGTGGCCAAATACACCCCTGATCCACCAGAGAGAAAAACCCAACATATGTTTTGCCGGTATCAACCAGGAAGTCGATGTCTTCACTGAACTCTAAAGAGGCAATGGGATACTGGCTACTCCGGAAAAAGATTATTAGAAGAGACCCTAAGATACGCTACAAAACTAACATGCTGTAAATCATTTGCGGCGTGTCATAATTTTTGTCAGTGGATCATGTCAGTAATGACGTCATATCTTGCTGATATGTATTGTTTATGTTTATTGACATCACCAAAATACTTAACAAATTTTATTTATCTATATTGCTTATTTTAGGTCTCTCAAACTTGAAACACCATACGTGACGAAGTAAGATACATAATAATAACTAAAATAAGAAAAGAACATATGCAGTAGAGCTTACAGTATACACGTAAAACATAAAAACAATTTAAATGAATTCATGCAAAGAAAACTTGTCCTTTTATTTCCAAGCGTTACAAATTTAATTTTTTACTTTATTAAATAAATGGTAATAAGTTTGAAATGAGTTGTTATCAGTGCCAACGCAATATATTTTAGGGGAAAAAACAGATCGCATGATGCAAGAGGTATCTGTCGTACCCACAGGCTTTAATACACAAAAACAAAGTCGCTTGTATATCTTTCTGCAGCTTTTGTTTGTATGCATTAAAAATACAGTCTAATAATTCATTTTGAATTTAATGGTTTTTGCCTTTAAAATATGTAGAATTTTGATGATGATCAGCACGTTGGCTATCTAAGCCTAAAAATTGCCCAAACAAGCTCTGAGAAAGCACCCCGTGTTTAGGCGAGCGCTTACTTTCGTCATGCCCCTGAAGTGGGGGGCTATTTGAGTTCAACAGAATTCAATACAATTTTTTAATTTCACTTAAAATGTGGAGATATTAATCCATTTGCTGCTGGACTGATAAACGATAGTCATCATTCAGAGAGTAAGCTACACTAGATCAACCAGATGCCTGGAGCAGTAGTTGACTGTTTATATGATTTGACAATGTTAAGTGATTAGAGATACTTTCACACAGATGTTTTAAATCTGTTATTCCATTTTCATTCCAAGTCTGCTCCATTTTAATTGAAAGACAGGGAATAGGAAATATAAGAGATTTTTCTTTTCAAGTCAAAAACCTGAATTAAATTTTCGACTCTTTGCTCTTACAGACTGATTGATAGGGATACCAGTGGGCCTATGAGGGCCTAGCCTTACTATTTCAAGCCTTTTCTTCATAGTCAGCATAGTCAGTCGATAAAAGGGGTGCTTCGAAAGATAATGATTATAATTAACGTAATTCATATGATGAGTGTATCTAAACGTGATAAAATCACGTTCTTAATATACTCGATAAAATGTTCTCCAGTTTTCTGAGTGTTTCACTCCAATACTTTATGCATACATGCATATATATATATATATAATATACATATGTAATTATGTATGTATGTAAAAAAAGAAATCAAAATGTGACTTCATTTTCGCAAAAAATGTATGTCTATTTGTAGTAAAAGCAATGTTATCAATGTAGACAAAAATGACAACCAAAAAAAATTTAATCATAATTTGATCTAAGAAACGTGCAACAAAAATGCTTAAACAGTTTGAAAATTGAAACAGTCACTAGCAATCAAAATCGAAATGTAAAGGTTTTATACAAATATGTATAAGCAAAAAATTCAAACAAACAATAGTAAAAACAATACATACAAATTCTAATAACCTTATTCAAAAATTTAAAAGTCGAAAATTGCCTTGGCATCGTTTTTTCTTCAAAAGTAGTGACAAAGTAAATAAAAAATACCTGGTGTAAAATAAAATNAATGTTCTCCAGTTTTCTGAGTGTTTCACTCCAATACTTTATGCATACATGCATATATATATATATATAATATACATATGTAATTATGTATGTATGTAAAAAAAGAAATCAAAATGTGACTTCATTTTCGCAAAAAATGTATGTCTATTTGTAGTAAAAGCAATGTTATCAATGTAGACAAAAATGACAACCAAAAAAAATTTAATCATAATTTGATCTAAGAAACGTGCAACAAAAATGCTTAAACAGTTTGAAAATTGAAACAGTCACTAGCAATCAAAATCGAAATGTAAAGGTTTTATACAAATATGTATAAGCAAAAAATTCAAACAAACAATAGTAAAAACAATACATACAAATTCTAATAACCTTATTCAAAAATTTAAAAGTCGAAAATTGCCTTGGCATCGTTTTTTCTTCAAAAGTAGTGACAAAGAAAATAAAAAATACCTGGGGTAAAATAAAATGTGGTGAACTATTTTGACTCATTTGTAAGATTACTAAATTAATACTAATTAGGAGGATTTTTTAGAAAAGAAACATATTAAACCAAGTCAAGTTAAAAATTACAATAGACAGAGAACTGGATATTATATTATATTATATTATATTGTGATATTTATAGCTATCTTGTCTACCAAATGTGGTGTCTGTAATATGTTCGTAGCTAGCACATTTTCCAACGCTAACCTTTCCTTCGACTGTGCCAAGTTATCATCAATTTACCATTGTTCAATGGTTGATCTGAATGTCGTACAGAAGGATGACTTACCTTTTAAACCAAAAAAAGTCTTATTTCCATTCAGAAGAAGGGCAAAAACTGTTGTTTTAATAACATGTAAGAAGAGGAATCCAGTTTTGTGTAATTTATTTTTATTGCGAGTTTTTTTTAAGATTTTAAAAGAATGTCATTTATATTTAATATTTACAAAATAACACGTTTTTATATCACTTATTTTTAATATAATAACAGTTTTAGGGTGATTCCAAACATTCTAATGACACTAAACGTTTGCCTATTTCTACATACCACGACAAAAAAAGAAATTCAACTTACTTTTTCCCCTTCTGCCTTTCTTCTTATGCTTCGAGAAATGCTTAGCAAAATTTTCGCCATCAGGTTGTACATTTTGATCATCTTCAGAGAATGGAAGCATTTCCTGCTCTTCGGGTGTTTCATTTATATTGGACTCCACTTTGGCATCATTCGGTATTCCTGCTCCTGATGTCAGTTCAGGTTCATCTCCTGAGTAGTCATCTCCCTCATAAAAAAGAGGGACAGGTACCATAGGTAGAATTGGTAAATGACGATAAAGATCTTGGTAAACGTTGCTTTCATACAGTGATTGGTCCTCATTACTATACGCTTTTGAAAGCTTGTGTTTGTGAATATGCCTGGAAGACCCCTTTAAATGGTGTTTTGAAGACTTACGTTGGTGCTGCCCAAATTTACTTGTATCTGATGAATACCCAGATGCTTCGTCGGGTACACTCTTCTCATTAAATACTTTTTCTATGGAGGCTCTTGCTATATTTTCCACGGCATCTTGAAAACTGGCTTCTTCTGAGCCTGGATAAAAAAAACATTTAAAATAAACAGTAAATCATAAAAGCTAAATATATCGGAAACATCTGCTTGAATTAAATGAAATATTGACATTAACACAATTCAAAATATCGAATTTCATTATATATATACAGATATATATATATATATATATATATGTATATATATATATTTATGATGTAGCATGCTCAAAACTTTAAGGCTAAGGCAGTTTGAATTCTTTGGACATATTGTTAGGAAAGGAGGGTTAGAATATTTTGCGATTATTGGAATGTAGATGGATGGAAAAGTAGAGGAAGAAGTAGGTTCATGTATGTAAGTAAACTAGCAAAACTGACCCACTGCTCCAGTGTAGAAATCATAAGAAAGGCGAAGAATAGAAAAGAATGGAGAGCCATGGTTGCCTAAGTACTAAAATACATTGTCAAATCTCTCAGTAACTGTAAGATTAATTTGCTAGCCTGACTACAAAACGTAAATATTCGTAAGAACAATATTGATTCCGATTTTTGGCTTGTTGAGACCACAGAAGGTAAAGGAAATACATCAAATGATGATAGCGGAGTTTTAAGACCTAAGATAGTTCTGGTTTGTAGGATTCACAAGCACATTTTTGTTAGAGTGTCACAAGAATGACAAAAGATTTCAATGGTGGTGATAAAATTATTTACGAACAAATAAAGACCTATAGTACCAAAGCTAAAAACTGATAAGCACAGCAGGACAGTAAATATGCAATGTGGGGTAGGATTTATAAAAGTATCAATAACTTAACCAGCGAATGCTGCAAAATAGCCCAGATAAAATATAAAAAATGCAAATGTAGATTTTATTTTGTCTAGAAGAGAATTCAGCTGGACTTATGAGTAAATTGGTACAGCTTACAATTACAGTAACGGTATCCCTGGCTAAGGAATATTTTCATATGCCTTGAACAGCGGAGTTCCGCAACAAATAAAGATACAGTCGTACAATAAGGCTGCCATTGCTCTATGGCACACTAATTAGTGGGATAAGATTATTAGATGATGAAAGTGATAAAGAGGCATGGATAGGTCATCAAAATTTTAAGGAAAACTGGTGTACGATTCATTTGTTCCCATGTACCTTCAATCGCAAGTTTTCTAGTTACAGGTCCCAATCCTGTTAAATTTTTTTTTTCAGTTGCTTCATCTGAATTTGACGTTGGCCACCATGGTCCTTCACACATTGCAATCCATCATTGCTTTAAGCAATTCTGTCTAGATATTTGCTGACGCTGCTGATGTAAGTTACCCTTGGCTTTTCTCTCTTTCGTTTCCCTTCTATCTTTCCAGCTTCCACTTTGCCTAGCTTACCTATCTAATTGCATGGCCTAAAAAATAAACTGTCTCTGTTGGATTGTGCTTATCCTACTTCTGTTAGCTCTTGTTTATTGTACAGCTTCTTTATTTGACGTATACTCCGTCTAGGACATTCTCAGGACTCTCCGTGAAGATCACAGCTCTGCAGTCATCATTCGTTTTTCTCTTATTCTAGGGGTCGTTCAACATTCTCTTCCATTAAACAGGATAAAATGAAGGTAACACTTAAAAAACCTGACCTTTATCTCCATCCTTAATTTCTTACCCCTAAAAATTTTATTGAATTTCCAACATTCCTCCTTTGCCTTACCAATCCGTCTTTTTACCTCGTCGACACATCTGAAATTAGCTGCTTTCATATTACTTAAATGACTAAATTTAACAACTTGTTTTACCTTCTGATCACTTACATGAAATTCACGTTTCGGTGGTACTCTGTCGTTGCTGACCACCATTCATTCTGGCTCCTTAACGGTAATAGTCAGATCTTTCTTCTTACTTGCTCTAGCTACTGTTAAATGCCGGTGCAAAACAGTCTAATACAAATTACAGTGC
Source organism: Morbakka virulenta (assembly GCA_003991215.1). Taxonomy (NCBI): domain Eukaryota; kingdom Metazoa; phylum Cnidaria; class Cubozoa; order Carybdeida; family Carukiidae; genus Morbakka; species Morbakka virulenta. The sequence goes on from RDPX01000027.1 coordinate 1,235,439, forward strand.
AGGTGGTTTACGTTAGAGGCTTTATTCTTATATATTACCTATTTATTAATATTGTTTATCGTAACAAAATACTGGCATCCATATATTATAAGAAATAAACAAGAATATTGTATGCTCATTGAAAATTTGTTTTGCTGTCAAAAGTTAATTCACAGATAATAGAGGCAGATTCATCAGTTGGTAATGGGACATACACATAGTTTCTTTCTACTTTAAGACTTGCAATTACAATAAAATATTAAATTACAATATTGCTAATATCATGATAATATATATATATATATTTGATACACTTTTTCTGATTCTATCTCCTCTCTTCTTGTCATCTTTATTAGAAAGAGTGTTCATATTCTAATCGTTCCATATGCCAATGCTAGCTTGAACATGCAGGACAACATTTACTGTGAAATACCCATTAATATGACGAGAGTTGCTTTCTTGAGAAAAAAAGATGTTAATTTTGCTTGTCTTTNGACTGATAATAGAGGCAGATTCATCAGTTGGTAATGGAACATGCACATAGTTTCTTTCTACCTTAAGACTTGCAATTACAATAAAATATTAAATTACAATATTGCTAATATCATAATAATATATATATATATTTGATACACTTTTTCTGATACTATCTCCTCTCTTCTTGTCATCATTATTAGAAAGAGTGTTCATATTCTAATCGTTCCATATGCCAATGCTAGCTTGAACATGCAGGACAACACTTACTGTGAAATACCCATTAATATGACGAGAGTTGCTTTCTTGAGAAAAAAAGATGTTAATTTTGCTTGTCTTTCACAGTACCCTGCCAGATTTCCAACAGGCTAACTTTTGAACAGAGACAATCCTTTGAACATTGTTTCGCTACTGTTTTATCTATGGTCAGTATTTATTGAAAATTAGACCCATTTATCAAGGCTTTAGCCTTGATAATATTTCTGTCAAGAAATATTGACCTCAGATTTGATAAAATAAATGTATATAAAGTTAAAAACCTAACACTGTGTGTTTATCATAGCTAACATTTTTACTAAATACCCCAAATCTAAAACAAACTCGCGGTCTTACTTTACAGCTACCACTATCTGCTTCCATAAAGGCTATTGCAGAAAAAACATTTAAATTTTCTTGTTTGAAATTACAATAATGAGAACTTGGTTAATTCGACGTCTAGGCAATGATACTTATTATAGAAATAGGTCAGACAAATTCATTTCCTCTGCATTGAATGTATAAACTCAGCTCTTAGTACCAAATAGACTGTTCCAAAAGGTTTGAAATTACAATACTGAGGACTTGGTTAAAATCGACGTCTAGACAATGATACTTATTATAGAAATAGGTCAGACAAATTCATTTCCTCTGCATTGAATGTATAAACCCAGCTCTTAGTACCAAATAGACTGTTCCAAAAGGTTTGAAATTACAATACTGAGGACTTGGTTAAAATCGACGTCTAGACAATGATACTTATTATAGAAATAGGTCAGACAAATTCATTTCCTCTGCATTGAATGTATAAACCCAGCTCTTAGTACCAAATAGACTGTTCCAAAAGGTTTGAAATTACAATACTGAGGACTTGGTTAAAATCGACGTCTAGACAATGATACTTATTATAGAAATAGGTCAGACAAATTCATTTCCTCTGCATTGAATGTATAAACCCAGCTCTTAGTACCAAATAGACTGTTCCAAAAGGTTTGAAATTACAATACTGAGGACTTGGTTAAAATCGACGTCTAGACAATGATACTTATTATAGAAATAGGTCAGACAAATTCATTTCCTCTGCATTGAATGTATAAACCCAGCTCTTAGTACCAAATAGACTGTTCCAAAAGGTTTGAAATTACAATACTGAGGACTTGGTTAAAATCGACGTCTAGACAANGACAAATTTGTTTTCTCTGCATTGAATGTATAAACCCAAGTCTTAGTACCACATAGGCTGTTCCAAAAGGTTTGCAATTTCAATTCTGAGGACTTGATTAAATCGGCGTCGTCTAGGCAATGATACTTGTTATAGAAATAAGTGAGACAAATTTATTTCCACTGCATTGAATATATAAAGCCAAGTCTTAGTACCAAATAGACTGTTCCAAAAGGTTTATGACACCCACGTACCGAGAGGGAAATAAGTAAAGCTTTCCAGTTTCATATAATAGCAGATTTTTACTTTCGATTCCAAAATGTCTTGATGCAAATAGATTATATTACTTTACTGAGTTGCTTAGTAAAAATCACAATATAAATATTTAAACTAAATGAAGCTGAGGTTGTGAAACATTATCATATGAAACATTTTGAAAAATGTTAGATATTAGCTGTTAATAATAACAGAATGATTTTCGTATTCATATACATTATACAAACACTAATACCTTTTGTTAATAATAAAGTACGTTATTTCCTGTCTGTTATATAATTACTAAAACTAAAAAAAGTTATTTAATGTTAAATCAAGTAATATGATGACAGTGGACTAAAAGGCGACTTATAATCTTATTATGTGACAATGTTTATTTCCTTTTTCAGATCAAGATTTTTTATTTCATCAGGTGGGGGCGGGGTTTTATTCTCACTCGAAAGCTCGTACTAAGGGCTAAACCTTATTTTTGTAGTTCAAAATAATGTGTTCTTTAGAACAGTTGATATATAAACTGTTATTTTATTTCTATGCTACAGATGTTTTTCATTGGTGTGTATAACCATATTTAGGCAAAGGAATAGTTATTATATGTTTTCTTGATAATAGTTGAATGTATTAAAAAACTTCCTAATTATATCTATACTGATAGCGGATACGTTTAATTATAAGAATTAATATTAAATTGTTATATTTTTATTATACATGCGTACTGTCTTTGTTTCAGGTGATTATTTAAGTGCAGTTTTTTTGTATCAAAAATTTTTTTCTCGTTTTCATATTTAAAGGGACCATTACTTACCGTGATTTTTATGAACACGTCTTCCATAGGAATCCGCCAAAAACAATAGAAAAAATGCAAACCGTAACATTTTGGGCTACGTCGAAGCCCGAAAATGTTGTTAATATTATTCTTTGTTCCCCTATCTTACAGCTGTCCTCAACCAAAGGGTTGTTCTCGTGTTTAAAAGAAACATTCTTGTTCTCTGACGGTATCGCATGGTTGAACAACCATCAATTCAAACAAGCGAGAGCGAAATGGCTCAGACAATTGATATTTTTACATTGCAGGCCAAAGACCTGTTAAGAAACAATACTGGAAGCAGTAAAGGTCAATAAACAAGTTGGTAATAATTGTAGTCGAATAAGTGTTAAAGTTGGATAAATTTTATATTTCATTGGCATAAACATTTCGTATTTTCAAATATAAAGAAAAAGGCACCATAATAGATAACTTATTACAGCAAAATGAGATGTTAACTGGAATATAATAGACTGATTCATATCCGTAGCAAAAAGGTTTTTACACTACTTTTAAAGAAATGTAAATTCAATATATTTTAACCTGTATGTACTAAAGTAGAGAGGATACAGAAAAACATCTTATTCTTTTGCAGGAAGCAGAAAATTCCCGCCTGTCAACAACAAAAGTAACATTGAGTAAATAAAAGAATATATATATATATATATATATATATATGTATTAATTTAATAAAGATTTTCAGAAAATTAGAAACAGACGTTTTCAGCTAGTTATAGTTTCTTTGAAACTTGTGAAAACATGAAATTTTGTGATTGCACACTTGTATTCTTTATTTCGTAAAACTCTGTATTAATGATTTGTCTTTATACCAAACACTCTCAGTACACATGGTACACTATCTGGCAGGTTTTATAATGAATATATATATATATATATATATATATATATATATATATGTATGTGTGTGTGTGGAGAGGGAAGGCAGAGAGAGAGAGAGAGAGAGAGAGAGAGAGAGAGAGAGAGAGGGAGAGAGAGAAGGAGCGAAAGGTTAATCTTCAATTTTGACTTAATTTACATCAGTCATCAAGAACAATACAACACAAAATATAACTTCACAAGGCTAATTTCTCATCAGATTTTCTAAATATAGAATATTTATGCATTTTTCCGAATCGTTCATTAATGAGTAACTAGTCTTAATGACTAGTTACTCATTAGATTTTAAGTATTGGGAGCACTTAAGTTACCCAAGCTACTTTCTCAAGGACTTCAGTTCTGGTTGTTATTCGACATTGAGGTTATGACTATTAAAGATTTGTACTACATCGCTGACCTAGTGACTGTAATCGTTTTTGATATGTCAGGCTGCACTCTGTTTTACAGGAATCGTGAAAGATATTTTGTTTAAGTAGAACTTGGTCACTCATCGTTTTTAACGAATGTTCTCCGCTTAGAATTTTATCTTGCTTAAGAAATTATTTTATGTCACACACACACATATGTTAACAGTGATATTTGCTGAAACGTAATAATCAAATAAAATACTTACACTTTTAGTTGCATATTTGTAAATTCCTTGTTATGAAATATCCGCTCTATTTCTTGTAAATATTTAGCACTCATTTTACGCTTCAACAGAAGAAACGTGTGCAATTATAAATGTATGTATGTATGTTAGTATGTATATAAGTATGTATTTTATACACGCACACAATCTAATTGCTGGAATAGTAAAAAATTTCAGGTAATAGTAAAAGGAGTAAGCAACCAATATTTCGTATTTTTGGGTTTTTCTTACACTTTACATGACAAAGGAATTTCTTGCACTTCTTACACTATTTTAAATGCCACTGACAAAAAAATAGAGAAACGTGAAATAATGAAAATTGATAAACTGTTAGTACACAGAAATATCAATTGTCCGTACATAAAACCAGGAAAAACAGTCCAGAAGTTAAAGAAATAGATGATAAAGATATTACTCTGAACAGAAGCGGAACTTACGGTCGTTTGGTGGGGCAATGGACCCGACAAAAGTAAAATCTGTCGGAAATTTTAAGATTTTGCCTAAAATATTGATATTCAAATAGGTGCTTCAAAGTTTACTGAAAATATAACCGGGTACAATATACTCTCGAATTGGTCTAAAAACTGTACTTGCAATATATTCCTTTTCACGTGCTCAGCAATATTACTGCCATCAGAAGCTCAACACGTTAGAACAAAATCTGAATTTGAAAAAGAGTTTTCAATTCAAAAGTCCTGAAAGTGCAACATGTTGATACACCTCTGAGTTTATTTGTCTCTTTCGGAAGGATATCTGTTAATTCTTGATATGTAGTCTGAGGCGGCATCATTTCATGTGTGATTCAAATTGATTCACATTTCGGCAGTGGAATGCTATATTGTGTTTCTCTGTGAAACGATGTCTTTAAAGGCAAAGTGACATAGGACACAATGTTTCTAGTGTAAAACAACCTTTGACAGAGTTATGATCAAGGTAGGATAAATGGCATCATAAAGGATTGTTACAAGAGAAATAGCACATAAAATGCAAGATTTTCGGAGTTCAAGTTATCGCATTTGAAGTTTGATTTTGGGTTGCTTTAAAGAATTTTATACATTAAGCGAAATATCTGCAATTATTGAGCATTATGTATTGATTCCCAATGTTTAGAAAAATTTAAAATCTTCGTCGAATCACACTGGACAATTAGTTGTCTGTTTCCAAGATTTTTGAATGTCAGAAGTCAAAAACTAGCTAACTGGAAGCTGAATTGCCATTCTGATTTTGAAGGTGTTAAGCACTGGTTACTTTTCACAAAAACTTATTGGAGGCATCTTCATCGTTATGATAAAGCTCCACCTTCTCAAACTAAAAACGCCTTACTAACTTTAATATTCCTTTCAGATCAAACATCGATCAGCTGGAGCTTAAAAGGCTACGCCACAGACCTACGAACCATTGAGTCTGAATTATCAGAGCAAGAAATAAACCTCAGTCCAAGAAACTTGACAATCCCAAACGAAGAGACTAAGCAATCAGAACATCATAATCGTACTTGACAATTGCACAAGTGTCCCATGCACATAATAAGGATGAATTACGCTTGATGATTACCATTAACCCTAACCATTTTTTGCCGATGAATATGTATTGTATTATATATTCATACAACTAGGACTTTATTTGAGAATTAAGTCTAAATCTAAATACATACATACATACATACATATGCACATACAAACGTATATATATATATATATAATTTTGTTTCTCTCTTAAGGTATCAAAAATTAGGTATTCGTTAATTATGATGTCATTGAATAATGTTATATATAACTGCAAGGAGGATTAGCTGAAGTGAGATGGAAGCAAGATATTTGATAGGAGATGTTGGAGTTGGGTGGAACACTTCCCACACTATCTCGTCTTTGTCAATTAAAATCACCTTGATAATAAAAAATCCATCCTAGCCTTTCATTCTTATTTTTCTCTTTACAATATCACAAAAAGTTAAACGCGAGCAATGACATGGAAGATTTTAGAAACATTTTGTGTGTGCTTCAACTTTATAAACCCTTACCAAAGTTGATTAAACAACATTACATTTAATGCCATTAGCTTCCTTGACGATTTCAAGTGCAATTTACAGAGTGCATTTCCAATTAGTGCACACTTAATTCATGCAAAACGTAAATCAAGACAGGATGTCCCACGATTACTATTACATTATACATCTTTGTTGTAAAACTGCATATTGGCATACGGATGGGCTTACTGTTACATCAAGTTAGTTCAAGCCACAAAGGAAAAAAGAAGAACGGTCAGACTTCATTGAAATACAGTATTACGAACTTTAAGACAAAGGTTTAATTTCTACAACTGAACAAAAAAGAACAGAAGATGCCATCATATGCATGAAATAAGAGGATTTTCGTTCATATCATGGTTGCCTAACGCTGAGTAGGAGATCTAACCAAATTCTAAAGGCTCACTGTTGCAAATATTTACTTTTACTCTCACAACACAAGATACCTTGGGTAAGTTTTCAGTAGATAAATAAATAAGACAGAAAAAAGGCCTATACCAAACCACTTTGTGATAGCAATCTCAGCCTTTTATGATAAATTCTTTGAAATTTATGACAGCCAATTCAACTCACCTCTGTTCTAACTGACATCGGTATTCCCTACTAAACTAAATTTGAAAAACTTTGAAAAACAAAAATTGTTCTTTTGATAGGAAGATTTTCAAATATGAAGATCAAATTTTATATTCTCTGGTAAATACTAAGAAAATTTTTTCTACAGATCCAGCATTGTACTGTATGAATTCATATATACCCGAGAAAGTAAAGGTTTGCAAGAAAAACTGCGCCGTTTTGGACTTTATTTTGGCAAATACGATTGTAAAACTTTTAATTATCATCAAACGGAACTGTTCACGTTCTTGAAATTCATAGTATTATGATAAAGACGATGGTTTGACTATAATATGGTCAAATATAATAAGCATGCACAGTACAGGCTGGAACATTCATTAGAAATCAATGACAGTCAACTGATGTGTGCTCTGGATTTTTTGCAGTTGTTCTTCTTCTGCCGGGATTCTGCCATGATTCCAGGGTATAATTAGTATATTACATCATATGAAAGATCAGATTTAACCAATCCGTACCAATTTCCTTTAAATATTCTTCTTCTTCTTCCGTCGCCACTGCAGACTCTCTTTCGTCATTTCTCTCTGTCAGCAACGTGTACCGCTGATAGGTAAAACATTTTCGTATCTTTTTTGATGGAATCGGAGAATCTTCTTTTTGGAGATTCTTGCTTCCTTCTCCTCAGAGGTTGCATTTTCTTCACCCTATTTCCAACGTAAGTCTTTTCCCAGTTTCATGACATGTTCAGACCATTCCAATCTTGCTTCTCTGGCTTTTTCTCCAAACCTAGCATTGACTCCCAGCTGACCCTTCACTGTCTCATTTTGGATCCTATCCCGTCTGGTCTTTCCCATGGCAAACCTTCAATGTTTTCATTTCATTCACATCGATCTTCTTTTCTTGTTGTTTGTCATAGGTATTGTTTTCAGACTGTATAGCATCCTGGTTATAACAAGTATTCGATGCAACTTTCCCTTGACTATCATTGAAATACTTCTGTTCTCAAAGAACCCCACTGACTTTCTTCGATCTATTCCATCCCACTTGACCTCTTTTGTTTAGTTCTCTGTCATAGTCACCAGTTCTCTCAATTGTTGAACCAAGGTACTTGAACTCGTCCACTCTGTTTACCCCTGCATTTCTTGTCATTATTTTAACATTTCCCTAATTTTCATTCAGACATAGATATTCCTTATTTGACCTGCTCACTCGTAGACCTCTCTTCTCCATTTAACAAGCTCTAGTTGTGCCTGCTCTCTGGTCTCTCAGCATAGTACAATGTCGTACGCAAACATCAGTATCCATGGCACCTCTCCCCTCACCCATGCTACTAGGTTGCCTATGATAATAGCAAAGAGGAATGCACTCAAGGCCGAACCCTGGTGTAAACCCACATCTACCTGGAAAGAACTAGTACACCGTACAAGTCTATAAAACACAACCCGGCTGCTTCTATCCTTCCCGATACCTTTTACTTAGCACACGCAATGAAAATATTGCGTCAGTTGTGTTCCTGCCGGACATAAACCCAAACTGTTACCCACTGATGGCTACTATGTTGCGTAGCCTTGCCTCGACCATTCGTTCCCATAGTTTCATTGCGTGGCTTATACACTTTATGCCACGGTAGTTTCCACAACCTTTGAATATATAACTAGTAATTTCAGGTCGCCTGATATCGATGTTACCTGTATAAAGGTGTAGTGTTATTGCTTAAGTTAGACATTTGAAACAAAACTAAATGACATTGAAACACTAGTCATGACAAATGATAATTTAGTTAGCATAATACTGAGCAAAATGTATGTTTATGGAGAAAAAAGTGTGTTGTCATTGAAAATAAAAATCCTTTTGTTCACTTCACCGCTCCCCTGTGACAATTGTCTTTTATAAATTTTTGTTGCATAGCAATTATTTAATTATCTTGTCACTTACCAATTTGTTTGCAGTCTTTTTACGTATACGTCTTTTTCTTGTTAGTTTCTTGATAAAGTCTGTTGTAGACAGACGAAAATTTGAAATTGTGATAGTAATAAATAAAAATTTGATTTACTCAAGTAAATGTTGGCATACTTTCTTTAGTCATTTCCTGTGTCAAATATTATTGTTATTAGTTGAAGGAGTTTGTCAGTGTTGGTTTAGCATGTTTCCTGTGTCGAATATATATATATATATATATATATATATATATATATATATGTAGAGGGAGAGAGAAAGGCACCCTATGTTATGTAAAATGTAATTCTATCATTAACAGTGTACCTTAATGTCGCATACTTTGAACAGTACTGCCGAGAACAAAGTGAGCTTATATAGCCCCATTGAGACCTAAATTGGAATCTGATCTCGCATGATCCATCAAGGGAGGTAAAGATACTGTTTTTTTCTTCATAACGAATCTAGATTTTATCTCTTAGCCAAGGGACGTTTTGCAGAGTGGTTTTGAATGGGAATAAAAACTTCATAGTATTCATAAGGCATAAGAACATGAAAACAAATGTAATATAAATATATTTTTTTAAAATTTATATTTTATAGAAAAAACAAAGTAACATTTTCTGTTTCCCTGGCGATATTGTGGAAAAACAGCAATAATCTTTTGCCATTTGCTACCTATCTATGTCTGTGCCTATGTAAAGCGAACATTTGTCTAATTCAATACTCTGCATAAACAATAGGATGTAGTAAACCTTTAAACATAAAACTGAGGAAATTGAACCTCTTGACAATCCTTGGGGGGGTTTCAGCTCAATCTGAAAAAGAGAATAGTAGTTCTCACTAAGTTGCTTGACCTGTCGGCTTTGGAGACATTGTAATCATGGAACGAGTAATAGATATTACTTATTGGCTTTAATAGCTCTTTGCTCGACGTAAATTTCATCTGTAGTATAAAATATTGTGTGACGAATATTGCTCCGGTATTACATGGGAGTTACACTGATAGCCTGTTAAATGATATAAGTAACATATAGAGCCAAAGTTAATTTAACATCAATATTATAATTGTTCCTTTTACATTTTTCCAAATTCTGGTCTCACCTTCGACACTCATTGAAGACTCTCCAAAGATCACTCTCTATTTGTACTGGAATAACTAATAACTAACATTGGTTATAACGAAGTCGCTCCACAACTTTTCACGAGCATTGTGAGTCTTAAAATACAAAAACCTAATATGTCACCACCATTGCTTTAACTAGCCATTTGGAATAGGTGATGGTCGTCCGACCTTAACTTGGCTTAGCATGGTTGTTGTGTATTATGTGATTAAAAGTACTTCTGATTGTATTACAAGAACTGTAACTACATGCAACAAATTATTAAGACAAAATATAATTAACAATGAAAGACTTTTTTAAAAAAAGAATTGAACAATTAACTTTCTCGGACAGCGTACTGCAGCGTTTCTTAGTAGCGATGTTATCGGCAGCAGAGAAAAGTCTTTCAGATATGAATGATGAAGGACTGGGCACACAGATATCTTCGTGCTATGGCTGCATCTTAATAAAATCTATCCTCATTAACTATATGCCATTGTAGAACATTGTTTTTCCGACGTCATGAATACTTTTTAATGTAACTGGTACACTCAGCTCTAAAAGATTGCTATTCATCAAAGTAACCTTCATGGCCTGTTCCCTTGACAAGGACTTAACAACAGTCTCTCCTCCTTTTTTGCAGCTACGATTATTCTGTCTAAAATAACAACATTAATATATTACTTCTGTTCATCAAGACGGTGAAACATTTCATGTATACTGTTCCACCTCGATGATTAAATTAATTGGTGCTTTATTACCTTAAGACACTCTTACACAGACTCTAATTCTAACGATGGATCAATTTCTTATTGAAATCAAACACTTTGTGTTGTGGTGGACGAACTCGAATTGGTTTGAAAACAGGTTTCTTCAATAATCACAATTTCTTCTCTAATCGTCATAAAAATCTCGTATAGTTTCTCGTAAATCTCAATATAACATCCTCTTGATATATTGTGAAATCGCCCTATGTATATGTTCAAATATTCTAGCAAGTCTCTAAATGATCAAACAATGACAATCCTAACCTGAACAAGACCACAAAAAGACCAAAGAACAAAATATAGACAATCGAGTCGCTGGCTTCCGCCTAATGTTCCAATGTTCTACAATTAAACACGGAAGTTCTCAATTATAATGACTCAGCGTGAGTTCGTATTGTTCAATTCATGAATAATAGTTCGAAAAAGTTCGATTCAAACAGTGTAACGTGACTTCGTTCACGGCACCTTGTGTCTCTTTTATCAAGCGCTTTATTTCACTTATTGCAAACCTTTAATCTATCTGGGTGAGAGAGCTATGAAAGAATGTAATAAGTAAGGGTACCACTACAATTTGATTCAAGAAATGAGACTAGAAGACCATTCAATGTATTTTAACTACTTGCGTATGCTTCCTTAAACCTATGATTACTTACTTCACCTCGTTGGCCCATTGTTAATGAAAATGGCTACAAATTAACGGAAACCACTTTCTCCTGATTTACGGATGGCTGTTTCTTTAATTTATCTTGAAAAGGGGGAATCAAAACCTCTCCTTTTACACAGTCATCGCATTAGAAGATCTACAACTTTGCGATATAATGACTGAAGTTTTAGAGAAAATTTGGGAAACAGTGAGTACAGAATGTCTTACGGTTCCAAAATCATCTAAGGAATCGAAAACCTATCAGATGAATTTTGGAATTTTTGATTTTTTCATTGTGCTTAGGAGCCATCAATGGGAAAGATTGCCTTACACCATCCCCTCAGAACTCAGGCAATGCCTTTTATAATTACAAAGGTACATGCAGTGCTGTTTTGTTGGCAGTAGCTGATGCCAATTACGTGTTTACTTTTGTCGACATCGTCGAAATGACTCGAGTGTTTTTAGTAAAAAATCAATATGTCTCGAAAACGCTTTATATTACGAGGAAGATTTGATATAGATTCCTCTGTGGGCTATAGGTCAGCCATCACAATCACACGTAGACAAGAAGTGCTTTTAGGGCCTCAGACACATTTTTCTGTACGTTTTTCGTTGTAGTAAAATAGTTATAGGAAACTCCTGTTTCAAAGCAGAAAGATTGACGTCTTATTTTTAATTGAAGTAGATATTTTAGCAATTCAAAACACAATACTGATTCGTCAATTGGGGCACTGTTACAATAATGGTCTAAAACAATTATCGGAGAAGCCAAAATACCCCCAGAAGAAGAAATCTTGATCTACCCGATGAACTATACAACAAAATAAACCGAACTATATAAAAGCTACGAGTATTACCATATATATTTATATACATGTTAACACATTTGTTAACAGTAAAACGGTAACAGTTCAAAAAGTATATTAACGGATATTCTGTAACTATACAAAAGCTACAACTATACGAACTATACAAAAGCTACGAGTATTACCATATATATTTATATACATGTTAACACATTTGTTAACAGTAAAACGGTAACAGTTCAAAAAGTATATTAACGGATATTCTGTAACCTTATATAGTCCTTGACTGGGGCTGGGATACACGAACACTCCTTCAAGGACCTTCAGTGCACGAGGGTCGAAGAATAATAACTCTAAAAATATGTCTTAAATAATTCCAACTTATCAGAAGAGAGCATCGACTATCGAACTCTACTGGTTAAAACAAGCGCAAAACAACTCTCCTATGAGGCGTATTTGTTTGACTTTAACAACGAAAACACTTTATTACTTCATTTTGCAAACCTAAATACATAAAGATCGTAAACGTAAGCATCGATTAAAATTCGTCGATTGCCCTGGCTTTGAAATAAAAGNACAACTATCTTCCTTTTCATTCTTGGCTGCCTTTACAGTCTCTGGGGGGAAAAACATTCATATTGCGAAATTTTTGTTTCATTTCATAATTGTCTTTCTGGTTTGCATTCCCTTTCCAGTAATTACGGTGTTTCGTTTTTCCAGAGTGCCATTAGCTATAGTTAATAATGGGGTTTCTCCTATAATTGTGAAATTTCCTTTCGTTATTTTATCTTTCATGAATAGAGCAAGGAAAAGTGTTTATAGTACGGCCATGTGGACTCAATACACTAATTCAATTTTGACACTAATGGCAGCATCCTAGATCGCAGGCAAAAGGAACTGGGGGAAACATTTCTTGATCATATGTTGTGGTAAGCCTTTTTAGCTACTACTTCGGTATGGTATTCATTGTCATTTGTTCAATTTTTAAATCTGTATCAAATTTATTGCTGGACCTTTCACCCGTCACCTGTAGAACACCTTTTATAAAAACTTTTATCTAGTACAAAGCTCCGAGTTTTGTTCTGCAAGCAACAGTGGCTTCGTAGATCATAGATTAGGATATGATTTACAAGATAAAAGCGAAAGAATTAAAGAAATTTTTGTGTTTAAGCGGGTTAAAAGTTTCCGGTCGAAAACAGGAGCACATAGCCAGAGTTTTGTTGCATATGAAAACATAGTGCAGTGTACGAAAACCGCAGAAGAAATGGAAAAGGACGTCGCGAGTAGATATCAGACAAAGCTTTCTCTTTGCAACAAACAGTTTTCTTACCCTTTCAAGTTGACTGAGGGAAGATTGCTGAAAATGTGGGTAAAAATCTTGGTCAAGAACTTTGTACCCAGACAAATTTATGATATTTTTTTTAACTTATCCTAGATAAAAAGCTAGGGCCTGCATGATTTCAAAATTCTAAAGGTTATAGTTACTATGCGAATGGATGTTTTCAGCAACTGTTTTGCAACCCAATTTCTAAAACAAGCATGTATTGTTTATTGAAATCATCATACAGGCAAGTTCAAAAAATCATAGATTTGCCTCATTAACTTTGGTTTGGTTTGAAGAAAGAGAAAGACAAAATACAATACAGTCATTATTCATGTATGGCTGGTATGTCACAAGTATAAAACCATCTTGTTCCTTTTATTTTATCGGAACCTGTTGTAAGGATTGGTAAGGATGGATAAATGATCTTCCCTGCACATCTGCTGTATATTTTTGGCTTACTAACACTACTGAAGTCCAATCTGTGAAAATGAAGGACTTGGTATTTCGTATTGAAATGGAAGGTTTGTCTGTAAACAACATATACATATCTGAGCATGAGGTCTACCTTTTTCTTTCGCTTTGAAAAATGAAGCGTGTGGCCTCATTTATTACTCATTTACCACTTGCCACGACTAAGTGCGCTTCTCATTCCCGTCTATTTTGTGATCCAATGTTGTGCTTTTAAGTTGGAGCAATTTCTTCCTCTTGGTCTATACCACAGCAGTATGGCAGTTATTAGGTTTGGTTGTCATTTAAATTCAAAATAATAAGCAGCATGATCGCTCTCGTCTCGTTGGTCAAGCCCTAATAAAGGTGCAAATTTGTTTGCTTCTGCTCCGCTGAAACTGAGCTACTTTATGTGATTTTGCGATGGGAAATATGACGGGTCAGTGTTTTGCTAAGGAAATTTTAGTACTCTGAAAAACCCAAGCAAATTTCAATACTGGACACCAAAAAACTTCCTTACAAAAAGGGTATATATTATGATATACTTGTTCCATGTTTAAACTCCGTGAGCATGTTAGTTCATTTTTTCCACTAGGTTTTAAAAGAGAGTATGCCTCTGCTAAGGGCTTAATGTATAGCACCCAGATTTTGATGCACTTATGTGCACTTAAAACCAATTAAACCACATGGTCGAATAGCCATTGTCACACGCTACTTTCCTGGATGAAACAACAGGCTTTGAAAAGTAATAATTCACCAAGTATCTTTACTCATTTCCAATTCAATATAAACGATTAGGCACTGTCAGTTCTTGTATACTTGAGTTACACACATTTGTTAAAAAAGTGGAATATCTTCACCTTCGTTTTCAAAAGGTACCCATATTTGAGTTGATATTTGTGGTAATAACTGCCCTATGCAGATTTATTTTTTCGAAAAATACAAGTAATAGGATATTTACTATAAATACATACATAACATATGTATAAAATGGACGATAAATCCATGATACTTTTTATATTTGGCTACAATAGAATGCTCAGTAAAGAGTCAGAGGCTCAAAAGAAAAGATAGTATATATATATATATATATATATATATATATATATATATATAATCATGTTATCTGATGTACGAGTAAGAAAAAGTCTAACTTTTCAGCACTCAGAGTTTTTCTTACTCGTACATCTGATTATATAATAGCTCCTACGTTTTAATGTGGTAGAGCACTGTTGCTGATGACATTTCATATTTATTTGTTAATATATATATATATATATTTATTTTTTTTTTCTATCTTTTCTTTGGAGCCTCTGACTCTTTACTGCGCATTCTATCGTAGCCAGGTATAAAAAGTAGCATGGACTTATCGTCTACTTTAGAAAATAAATCAGGTTGGAAAAACGTTAGTTGGTGTGTTAGGTCTATGCTCCCATACCGGTGAAAATAGTTAGTTTTTATTTTGATTCAGATTTGAAGTCCATTCATGGGGCAAAATGTATTAAAAGTACTGCTCAATAACTCCATTTAAAGAAAAGATTGATAGAAAAGTCGTCTTTCTTTGGTTAGAAAAATATAAATTATCAAGAGTTATTATAAACTTGACCTTGAAAATTATTACAATGCAGAAATAATGAAGAAATGTAGGACAATCATAAATACGAAGCATCTTTATTCCAAATACAATTTCCCTTAATTGATACAAATAAAGGCTGGTTCAGTAAACATTTCATTATGATATAGTTATACTTTTTACGTTTCAAAAAACTAAGTTAAAAAGTCTAGCACAATTTTACACAGTTTTCATGATTTAATGTCTTTTAGACAGATATGAAAAGTTCCAGATTAGAAGGTGACATAAGTCGTTTATTGACGGATATAGTACAAGTAATATACTTTCCATAAATAATAACTCCCATACATACTCAGAATTCAGAATTTAATTCGGCTGAAATATAATCTATACATTTACTAAACAAAGTTATAATATTTTAGAACAGAATATTGGCTTGGAGTCAAAATTAACTAAAGAAATTTTCAAAATTGGTTAGTGTGTCGGTTTTCACAAGTTACTAATTTGTATACCGTCATAGTTAATTTACAACAAATTTTAATAAATTATTTTGACCTTTTTATTAAATAAGTTATTTATCCTAAATGTCAATAAGTAATAGAAATATAATGAAATACTGTCATTGTCACAAACAAAACTGAAAAACACTCAAGGAGAGCAAACCTCCACCCATCTCCTCAATTCTTTCCACATTGGGATTTTTAACCAATATTGTAGTCCTCCATTCATTCAGAAAAACAAACAAAAAAACCCCAAAAATCCCAAACACTGCCAAAAACTGGGTTTACAAAATGGACCAATGGACTTTCAATGCTAGACTCTCCCAAAGGAGCTGTCTGGTATTGCACTCGTGGTGCTGAATTATGTAAACAAATGTGTGACTGCACATTTGTTTACAGTCCACAGAGGCAAAGAACACTCCCACGTAAACTGTGCAACCCTGCACAAACTAAAACAAAATCCAGATTAATACCCCATCAGGACTAAAATTAATTGAGTTCGTCTCTGTGTTCTGTCTATATTTCCTAAATTTTTCATCCAAATCTCTTCATCATTATTAGGGTTATTCTGGACAAAACCATACATACAGACTAACAAACAAACAGACGGACAGACATGTAAACCGATGCAGAAGTATGATCTCCTTTTCGGAGGTAATAAAGACAACTTTAAACGTAAAATAATCTAAAATCAATAAACACTTATTCTTATCTACCAACAATACTGAAATAGATCTTATAACTGACTATTTAGTAAGTTAAAAATAGATTTTCAGTGAAGATCTTTAATTTTTTTGGGAAGCCATTTGTGTTTACAAGTACCCTTTGGAATATTGTTCGGTGACCACTTTGATTAAAAAATGACAAACAACATAAAGATATACCTGCATAGTTTTATATTATAAATAAGCAATTACATTAATATTAACAATTATATTAACAACGCTACTTAATCAGACTTTTAAAGAGTAATTTGGCTTTTGTGTAATTGACCACGTCAAAGAGAAAATTTAAGAAGGATACATTTTTGTTTACACAAGTAAACATTGCACTTCTTTTCAACTTACCAATATTCAAAAGGAATAGTATAACATTTTAGCCCCAAAAACCCGCGGGATTATCAAACTTCCTAATTAACATTACTTCTCCATTAAAAAATTTTATAGTAATTCATAATCAACATCGTGGGAGTTCTTTTTTAGAAGCTCTCTTTGTCCACAGGGCCAAGATAATAAAATGACAAGGAACAAGGGAAGGATTATGTTGTCGGGTAAGTCAAGACTTCTCTTTTTATTTGTTTGTTGTGGCTAAATATTGTTTGTTTAAGTTGTTTGTTTGATCAACTCTGAATCTGTACTTCCAAAGAATCCAGGTAGAGGAGCTGTAAACGAGAAAAAGGAAGTAAAATTCCCAGAATCTGGATTTTTTTTATAAAAGAATATTTCTCTTCAAGCCTTTCTTCCATTACAAATAACTGAACGCTAATTCTGCTTTCTGAGGTAGCTAAAATATATAAAATATATAAAAATCGTCTTAAATTAGCAACAAGAGCGGGACCAGAGAGGCACGAAAGTTTCCAATCTGGACCTAATATTGGAAAGCTTTTGTTTTCAGTTGTGGTCTAATTAGTTAATTTTACGGTAAAGTGCTCTCATGAAATTTGGCAAACTTTAAACGCGGTTCATTTTCAAGTGCTTAAAAATAGAGCAAGATGTGTTACCCTAATAACTTATTCCAAAATTTCCAGATTGCAATAGCTTAAAACAGAAAGACATCTGGCTGGGTATCGTCACTCAGTCAGGTATGTCTGCTGAGAAATATTTTAAATAAGCCAACATATTCATTCGTTTTGTGACCAACGGGGGTGCTATCCTATAATTTCACTTTCTACTGTGGAAGCAGCATATCATGCAATATGTTTTATTTCACTCTGACAATATTTGGAAAAGTTGGCAATATTACAGCCAGGAAGCTGGAAGCAGGAAGTAAGCTGAGGCAAACAACAATAAATTTAACTGGGTCATTGTCATTGAGAAACGACAATTTAAAGATACCCAGATGGATCTTAAAACCTTTAAAAGTTCACAAAACAATTATTATATCCTCCACAAATTATTGACACTCTTTTTGATAAGAAATTCGTCTCGAAGCCTGGAATTAAAAGTTCATTACTTTTGACCTCATCTCTTTACCTCACTTTCTTCTCTCGAATACTTTAGTTAAGTTTACTGAGTTCAATAAATTCTGTTTCTTTTAGTTTTAGATTTATTTATTTATTTCCTTATAACCCGTTTCTCATAATGACAAGGCTAGTTTTGGAAAAAACCCTGATGCTTCATCTTCTATAAATATAATGACCAGCCAATTCTCTGGTCAGTCCCATATTTCCTCACAATCAATGATCGAAAAAAGAATTTTTATAATTTGTATTTCATCTTTTTTTGTGAGAATAAAAGAATAAAATATACTGTATCTCTTAGTCATATATTGTACACATCTGATGAATGCGTAAGCAAGACACTTAGAATTATTACTTTTATCAGAAGTATTGAAATATAATTTTAACTTATATATATGTATATATCTATATATATATGTATATATATGTATATATATGTATATATATGTATATATATATGTATATATATGTATATATATGTATATATATGTATATATATATGTATATATATGTATGTATATACATGTATACATTAGTTACTTTAAGACCTGAATGGAAAATATTTAGCAATTAACCATTATGTTTACTTTTTTTTCAAAATTAGTGGACATCTGTGAAAACGTGTTTTTGAGTTAGATTCACCGAATCTGCAAACCACACATATTTCTTCTAAATCATCAGAATCAGCAGTTGTTAAAGTTTATTCTTCATTATTAATTGTAGGCAAATTTTTCAAACAAGACAGGGTAAAGAGCGTTTCTAGCATTCTGAAAAAATTGTAACTTATGATATAGGGACTCAGAGCCCCAACTGTGCGCAGTGTTACAATTCGAGCAACCCTTATTATCTCACATTATCTGTATTTGCTCTTGAGCAACATGATTCGAATTTTGAATTTCAAAAACATATGTCTCGAAAGCACACATCTGTGACTTTTTAAACTTTGTCTACATACAAAGAATAAAGATTAGAAATTAAAGATATCACTAAGTTCATACAAAGTTTCTACTTCAGAACATGAATGTAATTCTGCAAGGAATTTTAAATGTAAATCTACTCCAGCTGTTCTTTTTTCAAAATATTCTTACCATACTTACTATCATTACCATCAGAATGCCTGTCATCATTCATGCAGGCAAATTTTGTTTGGCCCTCATTTACATCAAAGGTGGAATAACATTTTTTATTTGGAAAATTTCCAGTAAGGACTCCCTTCATACCACATGACTAATAACCTGAATACAGTCTATATTATCTACCTACCTTAAGAAGTAACGTGTTTTTTCCTAGATGCCTCTTTATTTTTAAGTAAAGCTCCTCTGGAGTCATCATTTTGTGACAAGGCTCTACTAAAGCTGATTTCTTTTTTGTTAAATGTCTTTTTTGTTTTTGATTTTGATGTGCCTAAACGTTTTTTGCCTTTGGAATTGGACTCTTCTTTCAAACCTTTCGCCGTACCCTTGTGCATGTTAATCTGCTTTTTAGAGACGGATACTCTCTTTTTATAGCCTTTTTTATTGCTAAGACTTGGTTTAAAATTCTGATTGACCTTCTTTTCAATCGAAAATGTTTTTTCTGATTCTTGTAAGCAGGGAGTTTTACCAAGCTTGCTTTTCTTTGCTGGTGGTATCCCAAATCCACAATCTACAGCAGCAACAATAAGGCAATAGGGAGAAGAAAAATGAGGTGATTGATTGAAACGTTTTGTATTAAACTGAATTAAAAATAAATTATGCATTCATCTAACATGTCAACAATGTCTCTCAACCCAAATTTTGACTTGCATTCCTCAAGATAACTGAATCGAAGGAGAAAAATTTCTCTAATACCTTTCAGAAATAAGTTAACCACCATTAGGTTAATTACACCAAATTTCTTAGGACAACATAGTTAGAATTTAATTTAATATGTAATGATTTAATGCTATAACAATTTAACTAAAACACATAGAAATAAGCAGAACATCAATAGTTTGGTGCCCAAAGTTTTGTAAGTGTGTTTCACACTAAAAATAGAAAGATTCCTGTAAGAAAATATCTTATCCATTTTCCTACCAAGCTTTTTGAGGTAGATTGCAGTTTCAAATCACTTACAGATAAAAATTTTCTGTAGGGCCACCTCAGATTTTGCTTTAATTTAATAATGGTGAAAGAAAACTAATGGATGACTTCACAATGCACATATCGGTAAAATTGAAAAAATTAAAGATCAATTAGATAATTTTGAAGAACACAAAAATCTTACTAGAATAAATATAGAAACCTAATATTTCCTATTCATTAATAAAAGAATAATCATCATATACTTAAAAAACTGAAGACTCAAACTGAACATCACCAAAGCTGTTTCCAGCGTGTTTTATCTTGCTAATCGAAGAGCTGATTATGAACTCAATGTCTCAATATCTGGTATGAGTTTACCTTTTGAGAAAACGCCCAAGTACCTTGTTGTTACACTAGACCGTACTCTTCCATACAAACATCATTTGACAGAAGTCTCCTCTAAAGTTACCAAGCGATGTAATCTACTAAAGCGTGTTGGTGGCAATCAGTTGGGTGCTGTTTTCTCGACTTTGAGATCATCTTCTTTGGCCTTGTTTTACTCTACTGCTGGATATTGTTCTCCTGTTTGGAACCAAATCCATCACTGCAATAAAGTTGATCGTATACTCAACGAATGCTTGAGATTAGTGAGTGGTTGTATAAAATCTACTCCAACTGATGTTCTTCCTATTCTTTGTGGTATTGAACCTGCCGACTGAAGAAGGGATAAAAATATTTTGAATTTACATTATCGCGTTCTATCAGAGGAAGGACACATTCTTGAAACTTTAGTCGCATATCCTCTTACCAACAATAGAATGAAGAGCAAAGTTCCACTTTCGAATTGCATGCACCTTTTAGCTTCCACCATAAACGATATCCTATCTGTCAAATCTTGGGCTGCTGATGTGTGGAAACAGCGATGGACTAATACAGACAACCAACTTTCACAATTTATTCCTGTACCTACGATGAAACCTCAAGGACATGACCTGAAGCGTGAACAATAGGTGCTATCAAATCGTTTACGATCTTGATATGGGCGATCCGCGGATTTCATGCATAGAATTGGACAAAAGGGACAATCCATTTTGTCATTGTGATGAAATTCAATCCCGTCAACACGTATTGATTTGCCAAAGTATAGATATTCGAGGTGATATCAAAACCGTTGATGAGGACTTCCGTTTGTGGCTCAATGACAATGTCTTAGACATTTAGCTTTTTTGTTGATCATATGCATATACATATATATATATATAAATATATATATATATATATAATCAGATGTACGAGTAAGAAAAACCCCGAGTTCTGTAAAGTTAGTTTTTCTTACTCGTACATCTGATTATATGATAGCTCCTACGTTTTAATGTGGTAGAAAACTATTGCTGATGACATTTCATATTCATTTGTTAATATATATATATATATATGAGATTTTGATTAAAAACATCCGTACAAGATTCTAAATATATTTCTTGTTGATTCTTTCATAGAGCCTAGAATCTGAAGAGTTTGTTTTACTTTTAGATGGCTTGTAAAGTATTTCTTCAAGTAAACTTTCATCATTGCTTGAAAAAAAAATCACTTCTGATTGATTCAAGTAATTTCCTTTGTCCCTTATAGCCATTGTCTTCATTAGACTAGTTCTAAAATATATTTTTACCATTTCTGTGTTTCCTTAGTTTCACTTAACTTTTCAGTGAGAAAATCTGACTGTTGCTCTTTCAGGTATTTTTTTTGTGTCTTCTTGTCTGAAAAACAAGGTAGAAGTCGTGTTTCACCGTGGCATGCAAGAAGAAATTTACCGTCCATCTCTTGCTATCCTCTGTTATTCAAGTTTGCCTTTATCTTGTTTTGTAGTAGACATTGTCTTTATAGAAGTGCTTGCAAATCACTTCTATTCTTTTTGTCTTTAATACTGGTCTCATCTGGAATAAGGCTACTGCCTGACTTTGTTTTTTGCTTCTGGTACATTGTTCTCTAGTTTTAGTAATTAACTTGTTGATATTTTTGCTGTATATGATTTCATGGAAGAACTTCATGTCATTACTAATATCTTAAACTTATCTCTTATTGTTTCCGATTCCTGATGAGTTGATATTAGACTTTTGACTTTG
Organism: Morbakka virulenta; assembly: GCA_003991215.1. Classification (NCBI taxonomy): domain Eukaryota; kingdom Metazoa; phylum Cnidaria; class Cubozoa; order Carybdeida; family Carukiidae; genus Morbakka; species Morbakka virulenta. The sequence continues at coordinate 1,257,953 of RDPX01000027.1, forward strand.
TTTCTACCATTTCTTAAAACTAGGTTTCTCTTTCCTATACAAGAGGGAACAGACGTTGTGTTGCAGTCTATGTTATGCTGTGGTAAACTAACAAAATCTAGCATGCATCTTTACCAAAATGATTACTTGGAGAACTGTTGGCATGTTTGTTCCCTATCTATCCTCCTTAAATACTCTTCACTTTGCGGGGATACAACAATACTAATACATTAAAATAAGCACATTCGTGTCAGCTTAAACCACTACAGCATTATTTGACTTTGATGCTTCAGATATTATTTGTACGTCAGCTTTGATATTATATAAAGCATCCAGCTCATCTATCTCAGTTTTGTAAATTCTAAAGGCGTTTTCTTCTTAAGTCATTTTCAAAGAGATTTTAATTGCTCTAACGTATCCTTCTATACTGTAATATTTTATTAGTGCCTGGCTAACTCAGTCTTGTTTTCTCCATTGCAAAGAAACCAAAAGAAAAACTTTTAAATCAGGAGGCAATGGTTGTCTGTGCTTCTCTGACAGCTTTCGGTTTTTCAATTTTGAACAAGATATTAATAACTTGTTTTCCCTAAGTTGGAAAGTTGCGATTGAACACTTGAAAGGATTTGCGCCCCTACGATAAAAGACAACACCTTTTCCTGTCCTACTTATTTCAATTATGTCACAATTTTTTCCGTTAATTTTGCTTTTAACTGGTACGTTTGTTTCAAACTTGTAGGTGTTTCTCCTAAGCCATATGCTTTGCAGATTTCGTCAACATCTTTAGACATTCTGGGGCTAAAAACGTCTGGCATTTTTGGCTCTAAGCTACAATCATCTCAAGAAATTACTTGTTACTTTTTTTCAATGAACTTATTTTCTTCTTCAGTAAATTTAATTTCACAACTATACAACGAATTCGCATACTACTTTGAAGATAGTCTATGTCCGCGTCAAAGATTTTGCAAATTGGATCACTAAGAATAGTATTTTAGCACTCAAAGTCATCATGAAATTTTTCATATTTTTTGCTATGACTTGATTCTCATTTCTATTAGAATTTGTTTGCAGGAAGAATTTCACTGTATTTACCAAGTCTCCTATGTTTTATTGCCTTTTGTCGCAAATCGTTTTCTTGTTGCATTCAAAGCAAAGCAATTCAGTGCTGTATTTCTCACTTCTTATTTTTATTTCCTAGCTTGCACAAGTAAGATGATTAAAATTTGACACTTATAGCCGCTCCAATTTCTAATCTGTTCTTCAATGCAATTTATGAAATTGACGTTGCTTGTGTTATGTGCAGTTACATCTGTTATTTCTATTTCGGAGAAAGTACGATAAGTGGACTATGTGAATTCGTCATATGGACATTCCGTGCACACTCAATCGTCCAAAGCATGTTGTCAATTGGCAAGTTTACATGAAGTGGTCAAGCACATGATTTCTGCAAATTGCTTAAGCTTAAGCTGCTCCATAATTAAGAGGTACCTGGTTCCGACCGGAAAGACAGTGGAACTTTACAAAAGAAAAAGCCATTGGTTGGAGTCAGGAAGGGCATCCTCTCCAAGAAATTTCTCACCTGCCACGTTAATGTCCCTATGGAAGGTACCGTCTGAGCCTCAGTTACTAGGGAAAATGACGTTAAAACAAAACAAAAAATCCCCCCAAAATGTATATTGATTAACATTCCAAAAGCGTAAAAAATACAGTCTAAAATTATATTTCAAACTTAAATTTGTATTTCTCATGTTGGAAAGACTCTTTATAGCTTCCAATTAAAAAAAAAAAGATATTCCAAAAATATGAAAATTCTTTTGATGAGAATATATATGAATGGTACTGTCTTTTAATTTAAATAACACTTTCTTCTTTGAAAAGCAATTTTTGGAGATTTCCTTTATCAGTAAAAGGAAAGCCTGACGTTATTCTTACAGCTGCATAAAAACAGAGTAATGCTGTGAAAGATACCATAAAGAGAGGCTAAATTTATGAAGAAAAAATAATGGAGAATTACATCTTATACGGACGTAAAAGCTTAAAATTTAAATTAACATATTCTTTCAACAGATGACAACGAAAAATAAGCTCATATACCCATTCTATTCAAAAGTGTTTCACTCTCTTAACTGAACGTATTGGTTTTAAAAATTTTGATTTTTTAGACAATTTTGAATTTGGACATCATCAATTACAATTTTGCCACCATTATTAAATTGAAAAAATATTAGATGCCCCCAAGGAAAATTTTATCCATAAGACTTTAGAAAGGTTAATCTACCCGGAAAAACGTGACAGGAAAATGGATAGGAATTTCCTTACAGTATAGTGTCGAATAGTAGAGCTTGAACACAAATATTGGTAAACATACTTCAGGACGTTTTAGCAGATTTACGATTTATCTAAATGGACTTCACAAATATCTATTCTCAAGACTTGGAAGTAATATTGAACTAAATTCGCTTAACTGTGTTCACAGGTTGTATAACAATTTCGTTGCAAAATGCTGACATTTGGAAGGTAACCAGAAAAGGTTTCCTTAATGCCAAGGAGATGCCAATACACCCCTAATCACCCACAACCAATGACACAAGACCCAAGACAAATGACTCGACCCATATTTCAGGGTGCAGAGGGCTTTAGTTAACGTCATCAATATTCAGATCACTTAGAGACGCAGTTATTTCGATGGCATTTGTTCACAGCAGCGAAAAAATTTAGACTAGGCCACAACCATCGAGTGTGTTATTTAAGTTTATTTTAATGGCTAATGCTTTGAAATTCCGATCAACGGCTGCTAAGAACCACAGAGAAGGTATCCAGCATGAAGAAGGTGAAAAATACAAGCACAAAATTAAAATAATCAATGTTAACATGTCGTCTTACTGGGACATTTTATGGTAGATAAGATATGCCAACATTGTAAATTACTTGTGTCTATTGAGAAGGAGTGCCTTAAGGAATCTTTTCTACCACTGTGAAATGAGACCCATTTCAAGCTGCTACTATTCTGAGTATATTTATACCTTTACCATTAAAAACTCTATTTCTTATTCAAAGACGTTTTCACATACAAAATATATATGCAATCCCTGTAGTTTATCATTGGAGTTGAATCGTTTTCTCTTCTGATTAAAATATCTATTGTTAATGCACCGTTAAGAATACCGTATAGTAATTTTGTCAACACAGTAAATAACCTCATACATTATGGGCAAACTTTCCATACATAGAAAGTAAAATCTTGTTCACAGCTTCAATAACATTTCACAACTTTGGTGTACTGGGAAAAATTCAGTACTTCTACTAAGAAAATGGGGGGGGGGGGGAGAAAAGTTCAACAACCACATGTTTTTATACCATGTGTTTATTTGGAAATTCTTTTTTTTTTTAATTTCTTTTACTTGCAATTTTATTTTTGAGAAAAAGATCGCTTTTTATCTTATCTTGCAGGCGAGTCTCATTTTATCTTTGTTCATTCTTCCACCTTATATGGACGTGGTCAGTAATTCAAGCTTCTTTATTGATTCTTCTTCCTAAAAGTTTAACACATTAAAGTTGTTAGTCTTTCTTTCCAAGCCCTTTTTTCTACTTAAAACAAATGTATTGAATGAGTTTTTGTGGTTTCTAGGATTGTGTTAAAATAATTCATTAGTTTCTTTTCCCGTTATTTACCTATTACGATTATATGATCTAAAAACACTAAACAATAACAAAAGAACAATAAAATACTGAATACAAATTGCTGGAAAAAGAAATTTGAAATCTCTGATATTTACTTTGTTTAACAGACTTGATTTTTTCTGCTTTATGTAGTTTCAACTCTTGTGTTGGTGTAGACTGCATCTTTGATTCCTTCAACTTTTGCTGCAGCATGTACGGTATTATTGACTCCATTAACATTGGCATTACTTTAACTGGAGGCTCTACATATTATATAAAAAACATAATCACATAAAAACAGTTAAAGTTAAAAGGTAGAGTCAGAAATTATTTTATCAATATATTCACTAAGTAACATTATTGGAAATAATTACAAAATCAATGTTAATAATCTTCCTCTTTGCAAAACTAAAAAAATGGACCTTTTATAATAAGCTAGCAGACATACCTTTTCGTTAAGAGAATACAAAGTAAAAAAAGTGGTCTTCATAAAAAGTCTTGATTCGAAATGTTTAAGAAACGAAATTTTGAAATAATATACAATACATACAATACATATAAAATATGTAGAGAAAAGTGATTATGTTAAGAATCTCCTATAGACTACATTCTTCTTTTTAACTTTTTGTATTCATCCTAACAGAAACTATGGCCTTTTTTGTTCTTTTGAGCATCCAGCACAAAGTTGATAAGATGAACAGTAGGGTTCCTCCTACCATAGAGACAATAAAAAATTAATGTAAGAACTGTATCAATGCGTGTCTTTTACTCTTCTAAGGTGCTGAGCATTTCAATCAACATCACCCCTTTATCATATGAGCATGAAATTAATGACGACAAAATAAATAAGAAAGACATGAACTGAATACCATACACAGCATATAATAACCAATAGAAACACAGTGGAATTTGAAATATTGAATCATATGACCAAAAGTAAAACAGACTTTCTTTATTAAAAAACTCTTACTGAGGTTCTAAAACAAAATGTTTAGACCATTCATCTTTTGCAATTCTGTGATTTTGGATCAAACCTTGCTCGTTTTTAAGCCTTCAATATCATTTTAACCCTGCCCTATTCGTACCTAGTCTAATTTTAAGCCCTTATCGTAGCTAAACCTTTCGTTTGAGTTTTACTTCTTAGGTTTTATAGACCTATTCCCTTTTTTCTCTACTTTCTTTTATCCTGTATGATTTTAAACCGTGTGTTTAATTTTTTTATCAATTTAAATAATTAAAGCATGTAAACTAATAATAAAATATTATACTAGCCTTATATGGTATTCCTTTCATCCCTTATATTCTAACCAATAACACTGGTCTTTTTACTTTTTTTCAAAGGTGGAAAGTTTTTCAATTGATTTGTATATTTTGGTGCGATGAATTCAGAAATAATTTCAATTTTCTTTGGTCAGGCCAAGTTTTTGACATATGATTAATGCACGTTAAGACCCTTGAATAGTACTCAGTTCAAGGAAAACAGGGCTTCAGATGACCCCTGTCTTTGATTTTACAGTAGACTCTCGCTAATTCGAATTTTCAAGCGGGAAAATAATTTATTCGAACTACAGAGAGACTCGAATTATAGAAAGTCTCTCTAATTCGAATTATCGACTTAAGCTAGCTAAAAATCGAATTACGGAGAGAAATTAGAAAGATCAAAAAGTGACAAAAACGATTTCAGGAGTATCAGTAATATCTTTTCTGTAGACAGAAATTGGAAAATCTATTGGAAAAATTGATCAATACTTGATTGTTTTGTGTTCGCGATGTGAGCCCTTTCCACAATCCGTGTGGCATCACAAAGTGTTTTCCGGAGATCATCACCAAAGGTCGTAAAAACACTGTAACTCTCGACAATCGAAATGGCTTTCACGACTTCTGCATAGGAAGGCTTACTCAATCTGATATCTTCTTCGGGAACATCCTCATCCTCTGCTTCATCATCTTCGATCTCGACGCACCTGATGACGTCATTGATGATGTCTGCGTCAGACAGAACTCCAGAAACAGAAACATCCGAATCCAAATCAACCAATTCGTCTCCTGTAATGTCAACACTGACATTGAACTTTTCACGTAACTTTTGCAGATCACTCTGTAGAGCGCTGATTGTGTTTTCTTCAACCTCGACATCAAGGCTCTGGAATGGATCATCGCTATCATTCAAGGCTTTCTCAACTGATCCATCTGAAATGCCAGATTTCTTGAAACAATTCTCAAATGTTTGATCAGGGATGGCGTTCCAGGCTTTGTTAAGCATTGTCATAGCGGTCAAAATTGAAAACTTCAAAAGTCCATTTCCTTTATCCAACTGCTCAAGGTGCTTTTGGACGGCAAGCTTGCGGTATTTTGCTTTAAGCGATCGAATGACCCCTTGGTCCATTGGTTGGGTCATTGAAGTGGTGTTGGGTGGCAGAAAAATGAGCTCGACCCATTCAAGCTTCTCGACGTGGGGGTGGGCCGGGCAATTATCCACAATTAGAGCTATCTTTCTCTTCTTTTTCCCAAAACTGCGATCGATTTCTTTTACCCATTCCTCGAAGATTTCGGATGACATCCAGCTTTTCTGTTGGGATCTATAGCGACACGGAAGACTCTTTACCCCTTTGAAGCACCTGGGATTTTTCGACTTGCCAATAGTGAACATTTGGAGCCTCTCACCTTTTGCATTGCCAGCCGCCATTCCTGTAAGACGAACCTTGCTATGCTTTCCACCGCTACACTTCTCCTTCTTGAAATGATACGTTTTGTCCGGGAGGCAGTTGTAAAAAAGGCCGAATTCATCCGCATTAAAAATGTTTTCAAGCGGGTATCTTGAGAGAATGGTTGGTAAGGTCGTTTCGTTCCACGGCGCCGTCATTTCATCCGTAACCGAATTTGATTCCCCTGAAATCGTTTTGAAGGAGATTCCATACCTAAAAATGGAAAGAAATAAAGAAATAAATTCCCCGTTTTCATACAATTTAATGACAACTAAATTAGACGGCATAAGTTATTGTTAGCGAGAGTATTTTTTTCTTTCTTTGTTTTGTGCCTTCTGTAAGCATGGCTGCGGAAAAACCAACTATTCAAGAGATGTTAGAAGTTGGTTCAATGCCAATAATCTTACTGAAGAGTTATGAAATTGAGGCATTTGTTATGGGGCACCATGTTTATAAAGAAAGATGGACACCAACTATCGGTGAACATTTATATGCATTTATGCAGCCAAACAACACAATGGATAAATACGATATATAAGTAATAATTTACCAGTTTATTGAAGATAAAGAAAGTAAAGAAAAAAACTATACTAACCTTTTCTTCCACTTATCTAACCATCCTTCTGAACCCTGAAATTTCTCCAATTTCAGTTCTTTAGCGAAGTACAAAGCCTTTTCTTTGATAAGAATCCCACTCACTGGTACATTTTCACTTCTGATACGAGTGAACCTTTTAAGAACTGCCTGATTGAGTTGTTCGTAAGTGGTTTTTTTTAGTCGTTTTGATTGACCAGCATTTTGATTTTTGAATGCCTTGAAGATCTTTTCCTTGTTTTGCTTCCATGTGGATAACGTGTTGGGAGGTATATCAAAAGGTTTTGCCACATCTTTGTTCGTTTTCCCCTTCTCCAATTCAACCAAAGCTTTATATTTAATCTATAGCGTTCTGTCGTCGTGTTTTCTCTTGCCCATTTTCGATCGAAATACGATCATTCACGAATTCAAAAACAAAAGCTTTTCAAAAACATTCGAAATGGAAATTTCGAATTTTTCATGGCATTCAAATGAGTTTAAGCCCCATCTACACATTCAAAATTTGAATTAGCGAGAGAATTTGTCTAAAGTGGGACGAAAAATGGTTCGAATTATAGAAAGTTTCGAATTACAGAAGTTCGAATAGTAGAAAGTGTTTTATTAGAGTTTCCTAACGAAAACTGACGGTGACTGAGATTTCGTTCGAATTATAGAAAGATTCGAATAATAGAAGTTCGAATTAGCGAGAGTCTACTGTATATAGAAAACGAAACCGGGGTAGCCTCAATCTGAAACAGAAAATGTGTCGGTATTTAACTTCAGGAAACTGAAACTGAATTTTTTTTTGTTTACATCCTGGATGGTTATTCATTGTTTAGCAGAGCTAAACTCCAGTCAATATGACTTGAAATCGCAAAGAAGAGCTGTAGTATTTCTATTTAGTATTTTAGATCAGGAGAGAATGGATCTGACATGTGCAAATCATCTTGACGGATTCTATTATATATGTATAAAAAAACTTCATTTTGTGAAGAAGGCACATCAAGCTCACTTTGAAGTTTAGTTTGGAGACAAGGACAAGCCATTTGCACCTCAAGTTAGCTGCAAAATATGTGTTGAGAACCTGTGTGATTGGAGAAATGGCAAAAGGAAAACTACGCCATTCGCTGTTCCTATGGTGTAGAGAGATGGTAAAGATCATGTGACAAACTGCTATTTTGCATGACTGATCTTCCAGAAATTAATCGCAAGAACAAGCATTGTGTTCAGTCTCCTGCTGTTTCGTCTGCTATAAGACCAGTTCCTTAAGATCTAGAACTACCTGTTCCCAAGCCAGATGTTGCAATAGAATAAAGCTCTGAATCGGAATCTGGTAACATATATGAGAGAACAGAGGGTGAAGAATAAATGCCAGAAGATAATGACTCCCAGTACCTCTAACACAAGCAGACCTTAATAATCAGACACGAGTCATAAACCTCTCAAAAGAATCGGCACAGCTTCTGGATTCAAGACTTCGTAAGAAAAACTTGGTGTCACCTGGAACAACATTCTTCCGGCATCGAAAGCGTGAAAGAGAATTTAAACAATTATTCACAACGTAGAGAGACTCGTCATTGGTTTACTGCAATATTACTGATTGGATGAAATCAATGGAGATGGACTATGTTGCTACGAAATGGATATTTTTCATCAACTGGTTCAGCAGACGTCTCAAGGCAGTTCTCCTTCATAATGAAAATAAATACTCTTTGATTCAAATTGGTCATTCTGTGCAAATACAAGAAAAAAACGACAACATGGATCAGTTGCTGTCTGCTCTGAACTACCATGGCCATGGTTGGTTGATCTTTGGAGATCTTAAGGTTTTTGGATTGGTTTTAGGACTACAGGGTGGATGCACAAAGTATCTATGCTTTCTGTGTTTATAGGACAGTTGGGCTGATGATCAACATTGTATCAGACAAGGGCAGACGTCAAGACAAGGCTTGGAACGTGGTTCGTACAATGTTCAGTCTCGATCTCTTGTTGAACCAAACAAAAATTTGACCTGATTGGACAAAATGAGTATGATTTTTGGATTTTTCCAAGCAAACTACCCTAGAATCAGCTATCGTATACGTGGCCTTTAAAGCTTCTCAGCCCAGTGTAATTAATCCCCTGCAAATTACGTCTCTATTATTCAAAGAAAAAAATAATAGTAAGAATGTGTATGTTGTAAATTTTGTGCCAAGGCAATTTTCCTTCCTGCAGAGGTCCCCTTCACTTCTGCATAAAAATGTAGCTTGTAAAATTTCATTATAATTAAGAGTGAAAGCTGCGGAGCAACCAGGTTGCAAAAAAGTACTTACGAAGAGGCCATGCTGGAAGGGGAATGTGTACTAAATAAAGAAAAATATGAAAGAATTAACACCAATAGAATTTGCATTATACTAAACACTATTCAATGTTTAAGTAGAAAGGAAATTACCATTAAACGCTTCTGTTAGATATTTAGATACCCTTCTTGAAAACGAAGGCAACCAATATTCGATTCCAAACTGATACCGTTCGTATCATACATTGAAAAGTAGATTGAAAAACAGGAGCTACCATAACGAATTTTCTAAAAATTGCCTACTATAATCCTTAATTGAGAAACTATTCACAGAAAACTGCTTATCTAAAAATTACTTTTGGGGTAATTTTAATTGCAATATATCCTACCTATACAAGGTCTCTCCTGTTGTTGACTTGGTAATCCGTTTGTTGCTGTGAGGACATAAATTGTAACTTCTGTTATTGATGGTTGGCTTTAGAGAACTATATTAAAAATTCTTTATTAAGTTTTCATAATATCAATTTATTAACAAACCCATGTATATATAATGATGTATATACAAAGGTGATATATATATATATATATATATATATATATATATATAATGTACTAAAACAAAGACAAGTCATTTTTATAAAAGATGTTTTAGAGCCTTTTTTATTACAACTTGTCAAGATTAAATGCTCTAATAGAAACAAAGTATCAGTCTAAAATAAGTAAAGCTTAACATAATACAAAGATATTGATATGATAATGATTGGCAGTTTGAAAAGTGGTAATATAAATGGCTACAAACAAAACAAGTTGAGTCACGACAATATGTCATAAAATAGGGAGTCAACATCATCTACTCTCGTGTTCATTCCATCAGTTTTTTTGGTATTCAAACGAGCAATCCATTTGTGCTCATTAAAAAGGCACTCGCTCTCTTCTGATGTTAATTTTGTAAAAATTATAATAAAAAATATTTAACTTCTTTTCTAATTCACAAGCTTTTTCAACAAAATGGCGAACAAAGTTAACAGTCCTAACTCCTCTTGAAACTTCTGGTCTATGATTATTAAATCTAATGAGAAGAGGTGATGTTGTATAGCCTACATATAAACTGCAATATTGACAACACTCAGCAGCATAAATGAGACCAGATGAAGTAAAAGATACCATCGATAATACGAGCTACTACCGTAGGACGATTTTTATGAAATCGGTTGATAACTTTACTAGCGTGGTTGATAGAATGACAAATGCCGCAATTGTGGTTTTGTAACTGATAAATTCTGAAGTTCTAGAGAGTACAAATGAAAAGTAAGAAAGACACTTCTAGTAGACCTTTAAGATTTTTGTTTCTTCTGAAGGAAAAGAAAGGAGTTTCAGGATAAATATCCTTTTAATGACTTCCTGTTTGCCACTGTTTACCAGAGTAGATGTATGAGAAAAATCCTAAATCAGTCTACACATGTCTGGACGTTGCACTTACGCATCCCAGATTTGTGTTTATATATATAACATTCGCTATTTTAAATATTTTTCTGTTATGCTTGAATTTCTTCCCAAAAAACTCAAGTTTTGTAGGATTGTCAACTATTTTAGGGCATAAAATCAAACAAAAAACTTTTATTTTTTTAAGGTCATTTTTTCCCAGTAATTAGGGCTCAGACGATACCCTCCACAGCTATTTGACGAGGAAAAAACAATAATCTTTTCAGCTCCATGAATGACTCGACAGTGTTCAGTAGAGATGAGAACAACTGTTGTTGAAGCCTCCATCCTAAAGAGAGTTTGTTAACAGGATGTGGATGGTGGATGAAAGAGCCAAAGGGAGACTGAACATAAAATTTGACAAGGAAATAAAATTTGACCAGAAAATTGCTACAAATCATTACATGAAATTGTTGGAATGTAGCGACTTTAACAAGTGTGGCAAAGATTCAGATAATTGCTGAAAAAGCATTCAATTTATTTTAATAAGCTTTCTCTTAACAAAAAGATGACTATCACTATGGTCACTTTGGCAAAGTTTGCAATTTTTCATTTATATGTATTATTACTGGTGAGGTAAAAACGTCAGCCACAGTTAGATAAAATAATGCACCATTTAGTGTCTTTTGCAACAAGAAAATAGCTCCAAGTTACAACTCCACGCTTAAAGAAGTTCTGACATCTCTGGTAAGCCGAGTGTTATTTTAGAAATACTGTATTTAATGACGTGAAAGTGAAAGGCATACCATCGCGTGCATAACGAAAGGCAGAAACCTTTGGGAAAAAAGAATTTTAATTTTTAATCTGTTTTTATCCTTCACCATCAGAAAGTCATGTTTTTATCTGGCAGGTTGTGTAATAATACACAATGCTCCTGTTTCATCTTTGCTATTTTACATTTTAGATAGGGCCGTTTAACAGCCAGTCCTCGATTTTTTATTCCTGGTTAAGAACCATGAAAGGCATACCATCACTAAGTGCATAACGAAATACAGAATACTTTGGAGAAAAAAAAAGAAAAGGTATACCAGTGAATTAAATATAAGAACTCCAAAAAAGATTTGGAGAAAATAACAATGCCATTCATCGCAGTCACAGATCACAAAAATCCTCTGATATAAAAACCCTATATCGTCACTGTTAAGACTCAGTTAATAGTAAGTGAGTGAATTACCTGTGTTAAATCACAATTTTAAAATAATTTTCAACTGTTATGATAAAAATCATAAATTTAATGAAGTTAAATCATTTCTAGTAAGAAAGGCACACTTACCTGTACTTCCACTTTGACAAGGATTTGCTGCAGGTGGATGTTGTTGTTGCAACATTGTGTTACCTGATACAAACAATTTAAAAAATGACAATTAAAGAAACAAGATCTTAAGTAGTTTGAAAGGGAAGTAAAAAAAGGTGAGTTGCAAAGAAGAACAATTCAGGTCTTAACATTTAATTCAAAATACAGGTATATGTACACATTTTATTCTAGTCAACGTTTTTATGAATATAATTGATAGGCACATTTTAGTAAGACAACATAGACAATTTACCGGATAAATATTAATTTTGTAGAATGTACTGCTCATCCCCAACTATTTTTCAAAATCAAATCAATTGCAAATCAGTCATATTACCAAAGAGGTGCTGCTCAGGTAAAAAAATGAATTAAGGCATCGTACCTTGACAGGGTTTCTGTTGCTGCTGTTGTGGTACAGGTTTATTTGCTAAAAGGAAAATGTTTATGGAAGATATTTACTCGCATTGGTATTATTTTTGTGTTGGCATTATTATTATTATCATCTTTTCCAACAATTTTAACTGATCTATATTGGTCCATGAGGCTTGGTGATAGCAAGTCTCCTGCTAACTCAAGAAAAAATTCTAGCATTTTGTTTTTAAGAATGACTCTTTTCTGTAGATGAACGAGTTTGGTTTTAATTCCAAATTTTTTGAGTCTTTTATTATGGTAAATTATTATTATTAATATTAATAATAATTAAGTAAGTAAGTAATACCATTATTTCAAGATTAATAAAATCAAATCAATATAACACATGAACAACAAAATATATTTTAAATGGGTATTTGTACAACTTCAAATACTTTCTCTTTTAGTTTTGTTTAACATAAGAAATAATTATTGTATTATGAAGGTGTATAACTTACAAGGTATTGGACTTTGACAAGGTGTAGCGGATTGCTGTGGTTGCTGTGGTTGCTGTTGCTGAGGTTGCTGTTGCTGCAGTTGTTGCTGATTGTTCGTGTTTGCTACAAGGAAAGATGAAACACAGAATACAGGATGATGTATCGTATGAAAAAAATATCCTTGTTTTGGTACCAGAGTAAAAAATGTTGTGCTGCTAATTACCATTTGTAAAAGGAGCATTGCCTTAAAATTAGAATAATGACACTATTCACAGGGTGTTTTTCAACTTGCCTGTTAGTAGGTGTAATCTATAGACATAAAGATAACGCATCCGAGGCAAACACAAACAAATTATCATACTGTTATATAATAGTGTATTATTCTGTTTGTTGCCAACCCCAAGTAATAGAAGGCAAAAATGTATTTTATTTACTTGTAAATACTTAAGAATGCAGTTCCTTTATAACAGGAGAAAGTAAGCAAAATTCAAACAAAAATGGTGTCCTAAAACATCAACGTGACCCTTTGATATATGTGGGAAACACAACTCCACTACCAAAGATTTTATTAAAACACCAGTAACAAAGGTTTGTAAAGCAGAGCATGGTCTGCAAAGGCAAAAGCACAATCCAAGCTATACAGGTTTAGAAGAAACTCTTTGCCGTCAATTCTAGCAAACCATTTGTGCGAAATGGGCAGAACTTTTTGAGCAGGTATTAGACTGATCAACTGTTGCAAATCACACTTCATCCTTTCCATCTCTCCTAAGGGATGGCCTCTATCGTTCTATACAATAATATACGAACAGGAAAATATTAAAATTCATGTCAGATACCTACGGAGTACGCTAGTTACCCGAAGATCTAAAAATCTTGAAAATTCTGGTCAGACGTTTTAAGTTAAATAAGCAGGGAAGCTCCTGGAATTTAATAGAAATATTTAAATTGCAGTATCCTTTTAATTACAATTTCAGCGTTGTTTTGAGTAGTCCTTAAAACTTTGCCACCATAAAAAAAATTATAATTGACGCAGAACATCAAAATGAAAATGTGAAAAAATGAAAGAATACATGAAAAGAGGAAAGTGAAATAGGTTAAACTCGTGAATTTTTGTTTTCTTCCTATGGTGAAATTCATTTATATATATTTGTGTAATTTTGTGTATTCGTATCAAAAAGTGCTCAACGCATAGAGCAGGGCAATATGCATAAGGTAAAACATGAAAAATAAGAACTGTGATTGCAACTAATAGTTTCACGATGTTTCGATCATATTTCGATCATATCATATTTCAATAAATATATATGTGTGTGTGTGTGCGTGAGTGTCTTCCGTTGTATATACAAACAGAGTGCTCAATATTTTGACATTTTTTGAATAGAAAGTTAATAGATTTATCAGGAAAGAAACAACAACAAAATTGAATTCCCAGTTTCACGTATTTATAAGATCATTAGCTATTTACGTATTATAGGTAAGAATCTGTTATAAGATGTAGATGGCTAATGATCATTTAAATACATGTAACTTAAAATTTCATATGTTGTTGTTGTTTCTTTCCTTATAAATCTATCTCTATGTTTAAAACAAGAAGATAATCGAATTTACCAGTTACTCCACCTTCACAAGGTTTTGTTGCATCTTGTTGTTGTAACTTGATATTAGCTGACAGAAACAGAAAAAAGGGAAATAACAGAAACCTGATATAAAATGATACAAAACACAAACATTTGCTTACAAGAGATGGAAACTTATTCAATCAAATATGAATCTTGAGACTAATTGTTACATTTTTTAAATATAGCATCGTAAAATTCTTAATCATGCAATTAATAGTCATATTCAGTTTGAAACTATTAGCGGGGAGCTCTGTATTTCCCTTTAAACGTCTGGATTTAGTCCTAAATCTTAAAAATACAAATCAATCTTAAATTAACTGCATCAGCTACATCGATACCCATCTATTCAATTTCAAGAGATTCTGCCTTGATTAGGGCATTGCCACTGCTGTCGTTTTGCTGTTGTTGCTGAGAGGAAAATTACATGACGTATTTCCACATTTGTATTATAACTACAATTTATATATTAATTTAAACAGTATAATACAAATCATGAGTAAGCCGTATATCTGAATTTATCATTGATATCACAGATAAAATATGGTATTTCTATATTTTATATAATTGAAAGAATTTGTTATAACTAATAAAAATGGTGAATCACCTACAATGTGCTGGCATTTGACAAGGTTTAACTTGTTGTTGTTGCTGTTGTTG